>VWZX01004980.1:287994-379595 GCA_013399015.1 Galbula dea
TCATCCTTCCATCGACCAGGAGCCCCAGATCCCTTTCCCCTTCACTGCTCTCTAACAGCTCAGCCCCCAATCTATACTCATCCATGGGGTTGGTCTTTCACAGGTGCAAGAATTGACACTTGCCCTTGTTGAATCTCATTGAATTTCTCTCTGATAAGTTTATTCTAGTTATCATTTGGACTTAAATCAGGCAGACTATTGACTATCTCTTGCTAAATCACTGAGACAATGGTTTTCAGTCATTCCAGCTGAATTCTTCTACGCAGTGAAGCTGCAGAGAATGTAATGAATGTGCCAAGAGCCATCAGAAGTTCTGTCTCCAAAACTGTGGTCCTTATTCAGAGAGCAGCTGGGCCACAATGCATTTGTCGATGAGCAGGGAAGCACACACTGATGCTGTCCAGACCAGCATGTGTGCACCTCTCACAGGCTTCTCTGCTGCAAAAGACTGACTGGCATGTGCTCAGCCAAAATTAGAGGTAACTGCAAACAGATGGAGGTGGTCCTTCATAGATCCAAAACAATGTCAACCTCCTCCAGTCGAGAGCATCATGGATGGATTTTCTGCTGGCCATTTAGGATGCTGCTACATTTCTAAAATGATGTAGTAGTCACCTAGGACCATAGAATAGCATATCTAGTTGTCACCTATAATCATAGAATGTCCTGAGTTGGAAGGGACTCACTGAATCCAACTCCTGTCTATGCACTGGACAACCCCCAAAATCACACCATGTGCCTGAGGGGATTGTCCAGTTGCTTCCTGAATTCTGTGAGGTTTGGTGCCATGACTGCTTCCCTAGGGAGCCTGTTCCAGTGCTCCACCACCCGCTGGGTGAAGAACCTTTCCCTAATACCCAACCTAAACCTATCTATTGATTTGGAACTGAAGGACTGTGAGCTAAGTGCAGACTAGCTGGGATGCTTTACATTCTCTTGGAAATTTTGCAACCTTATTTATTCAGTTGCAATTCTAAGATAAGAAAAATCAATCTTTTCACACCTCTTGAAGGAGCCCATTGGCTACAGAAACTCTCTCCAGGTCAGAGAAGCTGTTTTGAAGCAAACATAGTGCTTGTGCCAGCATAATAGATAAAATGCTTGATAGTGTGATTTCAAGAAACTGTCTAATAAGTAAGGGTTTGAGACCTCATGATGATATTTAAGTTTCTGTTGTTTATCTTCTAATATTTGGTATAAATGGGCTGGATATCTAATATGGTTTTGGGTCATGGAGGGTGCACAACCTTTAAAGGGAAACCTCTATGAATCTTGTCTGGGTTGTTCCTTTACAGACTTGCACAACTCACCCAACTTCTGTCATTTCTCTGTGGAGTCAACCTGCAGCAAGATTGGAGCAGGGAAACATGAGTCCATTTCAGAGATGGTTGTGCTCTTAGAAGATTTGGGTTTGTTTCAATGGGGGATGAAGAGAGTTTCTCCATCACTTGTGAAAGCAGATGCAGTCCATCTGTCTTGGAGAGGTTTGCCCTGGAAACTGCTGCCAGTCAAGCAGGGTGCTGAGGGGCTGCAAGCATAAGTCACCAGAGGACAGGATGATTTTTCCAGGCAAATCACCTTTCCAGAAGTGCTGGGGTTGTGAGGAAGCTACTGTAGCATTATTTGGATTCTTGAATTGCTTGCTTTAAAGAATGTTTTACGCATAACAATCAAATTTTTAGTATGGTACCATAATGAGGGCAGTATGTGGAGGAAACTGTTTTCAGAGCTTTGGTAAGTCAGAGGAAAAGGAAAAAAAGGAGCTTCTGCTACTACAGGCACCTCAGTAGGTCTCAATGCCTATCTGGGGCTCTCCTGTTTGAGCAAACTGATTACAGTCCGAGCTGAACATGTAGGAAATTAATGGCATGGTGGGATTGCCATGGGCTGCAGCAAGGAGTCCTACCTTTGTTTTTCTTGTGTGCATGGACTGGGGTCTTATCAGAAAGCATCTCTGGAGGCAGGGACAGCAGGGAACGGTGGAGAGGAGAGGCAAATGCTGCTGCAAGGGCACAGGCTGGGGGCAAAAGGCTCTCGTTAATGGTACATTCATTTCCATAAGATGCCAGAGATGTTCAGGGCTCCCAACTGCTGCCAGTCTGAGGAGCAGCAACACACCAAGAAACCAGTCTGCCACAGTTCTACATTTCTGAAAGCTAATCTTTTAATGTGTTCATAACTCTGATTTTCTACTTACCTGCAGCTGAAGTTCAAAGTGAGATCGAACGGATCTTTGAGCTGGCAAGGACACTGCAGCTGGTAGTGCTTGATGCTGATACCATTAACCACCCAGCTCAGCTGAGCAAAACCTCTCTGGCTCCCATCATAGTATACGTGAAGATTTCTTCTCCTAAGGTAAATATTTCAATGATATTCATGCTCTTTCAGATTTTGGGTGGGTTTTTTGGTCTTAATGCAGTTAATGGCATTAATCCTCATTAATGTTTAGTGCTCTGTGTTGTTATTGCTTCCCTTTGGATGGTGAAATGTTATTAATCAAAAAAGAATCGTAGCTGCAGTGTTACCAAGACCCATTGTAGAGAAGATGCTGTAGCTTCAATGGCTTTTTAAATTGGGATTACACTTTTAGTATCAATCACCAGAGTAATGCTAACAGTTTGTTAAATCCAAAGAATACAGAAATGAAAGATATTCACTTAGTGAGTATCAGACTGACTGGTAAACTTGATCATCTCCTGGTAATGAGCTGTGAAAAAAACCTGCCTAGACCTTGTGAAGAGACTTCTGAAAGAGACCAGTGAGCTCTGGGAGGAGAGTTCAGTGCAGCCATTACAGTGTTTCCACTTAGAAACAAACAAAATCAAAGCAGCAGAGGAAGGGGGACATTTTAGTGCTTATATCAGGAAAGGAGCTGTTGGGAAGTGAATGAAAATTAGCGTGTTCTGGAAGAAAGCAGCATGGGAAATGCTCCTGAAGCCAGTATACGAAGAATTCGATCTGCCTAAGTGGCCAGTTAAAAAAGTAAACATTTTAGGTGGTTATAGATCTACATTAAATCCAAACCTGCTCACTTTTATTAAACTCTTTATTTTCCACAGGTTTTACAGAGGTTAATAAAGTCTCGAGGGAAATCTCAGGCCAAACACCTTAATGTTCAGATGGTGGCAGCTGATAAATTGGCACAGTGTCCTCCTGTAAGTTAATTTATGTCTCGTCTTTAAAGGTGCCTTTCTCTTCAAGCAGGTTAATTATGTAATTTCTGGGAATGTTTGCCCTCTTCTGGCTGTATTTCACTATTGCTTTTTTGCAGAAGGCCTCCTGAGCTCTCTGGGGTCTCCTCAAGGTTGCTGGGAAAACCAGTCCCAGTCACAAGCAGTTCTTAGGATGTGTGCTGAATGCAGTCAATGCTTGAACAAGTCGAGTGTTTGTTTATTTGATAAGTCTGTTGGGGTTACTGGGTTCATTTTTAATGAACCCTCTGACCGACTGTGCTTTCTCTCTGGTAGCTCAGGGTAGGGATGGGGGTTTGGGTAGCTCCCCCGGGGCCTGTGTCACCACAGCCCATCACTGCTGGTGCTCTTGGCAAAGAGCTGTGGGGTGCTGCCTAGCTGAGAGCTCTGCAGGTCTTCTCTTGGTGAAAGCAGCAAATTCTCTGTCTTCTGAAGCAAATTCTCTCTCTTTCCACCTACAAAGTGGGGATGATGGGACCCCAGCTGTGTTTTAAGCAGGGCAAGTGTTGTTGCCTGCATACTCAATTGTCAAGAGTATGGGTAAGAGACCAGAAGATGAAGGTTCAGTTCAGTTGCAGATATGGGAGTTTGCCATAGTCATGAAGCTGAGTGAGGGGAACGTTTTAATGGAAGTTGCAGCATCTCAGTTGGGACTAGTCTCCTCAGGTCCCCAAGCTGTCAATGAAGAATGTGTGAGACCTTCACAGGCTTTCAAAGCTGCCTTCAGGAGGACTTCTGTCTGCCTGACAGTGAGGGAGTGAAGGAAACTCAGCTCCTAACTTAAGGTGCCTAAAATTGGACTAATGGCTAGTCTCTTACCAAATATTTGTGTGACACTTGCAAACTGGATGATCTGTATTACTTTTGTTTCTTACTGTTGTTATTTACTGGTCTTAGTTTATCTTAGTTATCTCTTAGTTATTCTAGACACAGGGAGTGAATCCCTTTTCTTGCCATTCCATTTTGCTCCAGTAGCTAAAAACTTCACAGTTTAACCTTTCTTTCTGGATATTTGAGTTTGAAGATTTGTTGAAGCTGTTTCTTCTTATCTTCATTGACTGCTTGTGCATTACTAAGTGGAAGTCATGAGGACTTGCTTTAACAAGTGTAACATTAGTGCTTGTTATGACTGCTGCCTTTTGTATCAATTACATTACAGAACAACAACCAAAAAGGGTGAAATAAGAATCTTAACACAAGGATTAGAAATGTGGATCATTTTTGGGGAATGGCAACTGTGGCCATGAGTGTCTCTAGCTGATCTCCCTTTTTCTGTCTCTAGGCATAGCAAGGAGAAGGGGGTCATTGGGAGCAGTCAGCATGGGTTTACCAAGGGGAACTCATGTTTGACCAACCTGATAGCCTTTGATGAGGACATAAGCAGGTGGACAGAAGATGGTTGAGCAGTGGCAGTGGTTTATCTTGATTTCAGTAAAGCATTTGACACTGTCTCCCACAGCATCCTTGCAGCTAAACTGAGCAAGTGTGGTCTGGCTGATTGGGTAGTGAGGTGGATTGTGAACTGGTTGAAGGACAGAAGTCCGAGAGTTGTGGTCAATGGGATGGAGTCTAGTTGGAGGCCTGTGTCTAGTGGAGTCCCTCAGGGGTCAGTACTGGGACCAGTGCTTTTCAATCTTCATTATTGACCTGGATGAGGGAACAGAGTGTGCTCTCAGCAAGTTTGCTGATGACACTAAACTGAGTGGAATGGCTGACACACCAGGGGGTTGTGCTGCCATTCAGCGAGACTTAGAGAGGCTGGAGAGTTGGGCAGGGAGACATGGAATGAAATTCAACAAGGGCAGGTGTAAATTCTTGCACCTGTGAAAGACCAAGCCCATGGATGAGTATAGATTGGGGGCTGAGCTGTTAGAGAGCAGTGAAGGGGAAAGGCATCTGGGGCTCCTGGTCGATGGAAGGATGACCATGAGCCAGCAGTGTGCTCTTGTGGCCAGGAGGTCAATGGGATTCTGGGGTGGATTAGAAGGGGTGTGGTTAGTAGGTGAAGAGAGGTTCTTCTTCCTCTTTCCTCTACCCTGGTAAGGCCACATCTGGAATCTTGTGTCCAGTTCTGGGCCCCTCAGTTGAAGAAGGATAGGGAACTGCTGGAAAGAGTCCAGCACAGAGCCACAAAGATGATGAAGGGGCTGGAACATCTTCCTTCTGAGGAAAGGCTGAGGGAGCTGGGTCTTTTTAGCTTGGAGAAGAGGAGACTAAGGGGTGACCTCATCTATGCTTTTAAATATGTGAAGGGTGGGTGTCAGGAGGATGGGGTCAGGCTCTTCTCAGTGAAGCCCAGTGACAGGACAAGAGGCAATGGTTGTAAGCTGAAGCATAGGAGGTTTCGTGTGAATACAAGAAAAGACTCTTTTCCCAGTTGAGGTGGCAGAGCCCTGGCACAGACTGCCCAGAGAGGTTGTGGAGTCTCCTTCTCTGGAGATATTTAAAACCCAGCGGGATGTGTTTCTGTATGAGCTGGTCTAGGGAATCCTGCCGTGGCAGGGGGGTTGGACTAGGTGATAAACTTTTGAGGTCCCTTCCAACTCCTAACAACCTGTGATTCTCACTAAAACCTTTCCTTTCTCAGGAAATGTTCGATGTAATTCTTGATGAGAACCAGCTTGAAGATGCCTGTGAGCACCTTGCTGACTATCTGGAAGCCTACTGGAAGGCCACACATCCACCTAGCAGCAATCCTCCTAACCAGCTTCTCACTCGCACCCTTGTAACAGCCACTCTTCCAATTAGCCCCGGTCCAAATATTAATTTACAGGTACAATTTTTATGCCATCTTTTGTGTTCTTTCTATCAACTTCTTCCTTTTCCAAAGCACAATGGTAGTCTGATACTAGAATATGCTGAATCTGTCTTACTGTGGTTGACAGAGTAAGAGATTTCTCAGTGGCCATTCACCTCTTTTCAGTATAGGGCAAATACAGGCAGATACTGTTGTTACTCTTGTATTCACAGTAGCATGTGTTTGCATACTGACTGGGGGCCAGTTTTGATTCCAAGGGCTAAACCAGCCTGACTGGAAACATATGGTGATGTGAAGTGGAATACTTAAGATTTCATTGTGCCCAGGACACTGCTGTGCCAGTAATGTGTGGAGCAGCCACAAGCATTTCTATAGCTGCCCTTGTGTAATCCAATCAGGGACATAAAAGCAGGATAATGCTATGCACGTTACAGCCCCTGGGAGCTCTCTGACTGTTGGACACACTGTTGCTGGTGGGTAAAGCCCAGCCCCTGAGGCCCTATGTGACAAACTGGGTTATGTACAGAGCAGATCCACACATAGCGGGAGGAATTTGGTCCTGCCTTCCCACAAGCTAGAGAGTTGTGGAGGTTGAGAATGACTGACTGTGTTAGTGAAGTCTCAAGGCCAAACTGGCCCTTCCAATCTTTTCTTTGTTCTTTTTTTCATTGGCCTTTGCTCTGAAAAGTACATACTTTCTTCAAGCCAAACTCTTAATGCAAATCCCACTACACAGAAATACCTTGAGATGCCAGATGATCTGAGCAGTGAAGTCCTGTCTGGGGGCCTGGAAAACAGGCTTTATTCCCACCTCCCTGACCTGCTGTTGGCTTTGGGCATACTGTCTCTCCACTTGCCTGCTTCAGCTTTCAGTTTCTGTAATTGTATTAAGGTTTTTGGCATAAGGAGATCCTCTCCTTTGTGTATGTGTTGCATGGAATGAAATGAGGTCTTTAAAGAGGCTATTTCATTATAAACAGTGAGTGATGCCTTGGGGCTGAGAAGATCATAGTGGGGATTAAAATACATCTGTCCCAGTTCAAATCACCTGAAAGTCCACCTAAATTCCATATGTGCCCACAAATGACATACATATGTCAGTTAGAATTCCTAACTTTGGCTAGGAAAAACACTTCCTTTTAGAAAAGCAGAGGAAAAAATGCACCTGCACCCAAATTAAAATGCTGGAAATTAGCTCTTTGGTTGCATGATCTTGCAAAGCAATTCTTTGCATCAAAGAATTCATTTTCCCTTAGAAGACCACCGAGATGACAGGTTTGATCTTTAACAAGAGAAATTGCTTCAGCCACCTTGCAGGTTGTCACTTTCTCTTGCTTTGCAAAGCAGCTGCAGGAAAAGCCTGTAAGCTGTAGCTCATTTCTGCCTTCTTTCTGTCCTCAGAGCTGAAACACACTGAAAAAGTTGTGAGCTGGAAGAACTCCTGAGTATGAAATTCAGTATTGTTGTGTGCAGACTTGCTAGATAAACTTTGTTTTGTAGATGTGTTTCTTATTTTGCTCAAGTTTTTTTATGTCTTTTGGGTGTGGATTTACAGTTCACATACTCATTTTACTAACCTCATTCTCTGGAGGAACTACACAGAATTTTACTAACACTTCTGAATGTTGTGCTGTCTCCTTAACAAATTAACAGATTTTTATTTCAAGGACTAAAAATGAGAATGTTTTTGCAATTTCACAGTTTGTTTGTAGGTCTGCTAATCCCAAAGTGAGAGGCCACAGGGGTCCCTTATGGAACATGGAAATTTCACGTTCCTTTTGTTTCATTTTCCAGCTGGCATCTCAAATCTGAGCCTGCCACAGTCTTGGAATGGAGTGGGTTTATTTTCTAATCCTGGTGGCTGAACCCCTTCTCTCAATAGTGTTAAGACCTTCTATTTAGAGAATTTAAACTCTGTGTCTGTGCCATTTTTGTGGACTGCTCTGCAGAGAAGAACCATGCCACCAGCCATTGGTCTTACTACACCTGAAAGTCCACCTAAGTTCCATATGTGCCCAGAAGTTATATGTCAGTTAGAATTCCTAACTTTGGCTGAGAAAAACACCTCCTTTTAGAATATCAAATAAAAAACAATGCACCTGTACCCAAATTAAAATGCTGAAAGTTAGCTTTGTTTACATCTCCCTGCAGAGCATTTGAGCCATTTTCACCTGGGTCCAAGGCAGCAGCCCTTTGCCACGAGTCAGAACTGGGGGTGGTGGTTTTTCAGTCCCAGTGTACGCTGCAGTCAGAGATTTGCGTTGCCAGCTGCCAGAGTGGTGGTTTCACAGCATGGTGCTGACTGTGTGCATTGCATGGCACAAAGTGCTTGAAGGTGTGGGGCCTCCTGGGACCATTTGAAATGAAGTTGAAGAACATACACCTCCTTCTCTACCTGTTGGAGAACTTGGGAGCAAATTGTCCTGACAACTGTTCTCAGGGTTCCTTTCATAGGGATATAGTTGGCTAATTCCAGACAGAAGACTGGGGCAACCTCACATACTTATGGTGCAGATGATTAGAGACCATGGGATGGAAGTAGGGAGCAAGCCAAACCGACTTGGTGGACACAAACTTCTCTGTCCTCTTTCAGCACAGCTTATTTCTATTTCTTATTTCTAAGCCAGAACTCCAACTTATTTGAAATTGCAACCTGACTGATGAATGAAGTGGGCTTATCTCAAACTTACTCCAATTTAGGCAAAAAACCTTCTGAGATTGGGCCATAGAATTCCTGCCCTGTGGAATCTAACCCAAAACAAAGCCCTAATTTGGTTGTGAACCACAAAGCCAGGCCATCATCCAGATTCAAACATTACCTGCTCAGTGTCCCTGTAATACTGAGGGAAAGTTACTGTGGGTGAATCTTCCCAGAAACCCCAATAGCCCTAAGACTGTTCTGCGGTTGCAGGTTTGGTCCTAAATTCATTCATTGTGGTCCTCCACATGGACTTGTCAGAGCAGGGAAGATGCATCTGGGTTTGCAAAAGCAACATTCTGTTAAAGCAGGTTCAGATTTTGCATTTGTTCTCAAACCACAGCAATGACAGATATTATTAGTCACTATTGTAAGTACATGCATCTTTGGCATTTGACCATGAGTATTCCAGGGTTTCATGTGTGCACCCAGTAACATGCCTTAAAAGCAGTGATGGTGGGGAACTAACCAAAGTGTGTTTACACATCCAAGCAGACATTGCCTTAGACTCTGCAGCTTTTCACTTGATTTCATTTGTAATTCACCTCCACTGAGTCATTTCACTTTAAACACATCTATTCATGTTTATGATTACAACATTCCTTTCCTGGCAAATGCAAATCATCTTGAATCTCATGAGACAAGAACAAAAAAGAAATCCAACCAGTCTTTCTGGTAGCTTCTTCTCATCTGTAGCACTTGCTTCCAATGAGGAGCACATGGAGCAGTGCAGCTAGTCACTGGAAACTGGAACAAAAGTTGGTCTTAGAAAATGAAGAGCAGTCCAATGATGATTTAAAATATTTTGCTTTTTATAAGTTTCTGGCATAAGACACATTTGTTCCTGTCCAGTTTCCTGTTATTTTACCTCTTGGGTTGCTAGGAAACTCACCTGCCAGGGTCTGTGGCTGAAGGAGAAAATGTCCTCCTTCCCCTAGTTCTTTTACCACAAAATAGAAAGACAGAAAGAAGATATGTCCGTGAGCTGCCCTGAAGGCAAGTTGTATTTTTAGACAACTATGAACACAGGAAGGCAAACTTTAGACTCACTTTGGTAGTTCAGAACAGTCTCACAAACACACAGCTGTTAACTTTGTTAAAACCTACTTTATTTTTGTTCCAGTAGAGATGATTTTGTCTTGATGTTCTTCACCTCGTGTGAGAAGAATAATTCAATGTCACCATAAACTGTTTCTTAAAAGTTAAGTCTTTAAGGGCCGTGGTTTGGGAATCAAAGCACAATAACGTAATGAAAGCCCTAAATGAGTTCAATAATGCCACTTGTTCATTTTGCAGTGATTTCAAAGCATTGTGCTGGTGAAGAGTAGGTTTGTTATCACCTGGTAATTTTTATTTCAGTCTTTTAGTAGCAGTGGTGTGTTAGGAAACTCAATAGGTGATAATATCACTCTCCTCCTGCTTTTCTTGGCAATGGTTTGTGTTCTTGAGCCCTTAGAATTGTGAGGTCAAAGTTTAGTTTTTCATGACCATGAAGAAGTGGAATTATTGCTGAGAAAAACAGAAGATCAGTGATACTATTAGTATCATAATACAAACTTTATGCATACCAGATTCAATTGCATTTTTGGCTACTCTGAAAGAGCCAAGGTTTGGTGCTTTGGTTCTCTGCTGGAATCCACCTCCTCAGCTCTCTAAAGTCACTTACTCATAGTAGCTGTTTCCAAGCAGGTGTCTGTAAGCTCTCAGATGACACCAGCCCTGGCCTGGCATGATAGGTCGTCTTTCATGTTTCTGCAGTTTGTCTGGCTTCTGCATGCTCTCTTTCTGCTGGGAGAGTGGTAGGCAATTATTGCATCCCAGCACAGAAGTCCAGCAGGTGTCACAGAGTAACCCAAGTGCCACCCTCCATTCTGATGAGAGTGGAAGGAGCTGTGTGTTTGTATTATGATACTGAATTTTCAGAAAAAAGGTGAATTCTGATTTTTTTTCTTAGTTTAGATTCCAAGTGGATTGTGGTGCACTTCATGGCATTGGTTTCATGCTAGTTTCTAGCTGAGTTTGATATGGGGGAAGGTTTTTAACTGTGTACTTGCTGTGCATGAGCTCACTCTGGTTGTGATAGCAGGGATCTCAAGGAGACCAGAGGAATGACCATTCAGTCCCTGACCGCAGCGGGTCACACATTGAAGAGGAAGCCCGGGTTGAACCCATCAAGAAGTCCCAGCATCGCTCTTCCTCAAGCCAACACCACAACCACCGCAGTGGTGTTCGAGGCCTTTCCAGGCAAGAAACTTTTGACTCAGAAACACAAGACAGCAGAGATTCGGCTTACGTCGAGCCAAAGGAGGACTACTCACACGAGCACGGTGACCACTATGATTCTCACAGGGATCACAATCACAGAGACGAGTCCCACGGGAGCAGTGACCACAGACATAGAGAGTCAAGGCATTGCTCAAAGGAGAGGGACCGCGAGCAGGACCACAACGAATGCAACAAACAGCGCAGTCGGCATAAATCGAGGGACCAGTATTGTGACAAGGATGGGGAAGTGCTGTCGAAGAAACGTAACGACGCGGGAGAATGGAACAGGGATGTTTACATCCACCAGTAACTGCTGCCTCCGGCAGTCTTGTGTTTCTTTGAAGGCTTGTAACAATGCCCCTTGAAAATATCTTTGGGTTCTTCATTGCAGAACATATGGTATCCTTCTGTATGCTGATTTGTATTGCTGTTGCTTGCAGAGCAATAGCATGAAATAGAATATTCATATACTTTTTTCTGTTTGTTTTTGGGTTTGTTTCGGGGGTTTTGTTTTTTGTTTTTTTTTTCTCTTGGTTAGTGCTGTATGAACTAGTGTAGTACAACTGCAGAGTTCCTGATGCTGTACTATGCCATTTTTCAAGCTGTTTTTTGGTAGCTGCCACTTGAACAATATCTGTTGCCATCGAGGTGTTGTTAGTGTTTTCTAAACAAAGGTACGTTTGATGTTTGATAACTTCCCGTGTATTCAGCAAGCCAGAATCAGCACATAAAATCATCTAAAACTTTTTGTCTGCTCTGATTTTTAATTTGTATGCACTTGATTTGCATATTGATTTAAGAGCCACCCTGTTGCTTGTACCTCTGGTGGACTACATTCGAAGACAGAATTCAGTCTTGCCTTACACACAGGGGATCGTGAAGTCCAAATCTATTTTCTATGTACTGGTACTGTGTACTGTATATACAGTTTATAAATGTTATTTCTGCAGACACCTTCTTACTAGCTAAGTTTGATCACACTGTTTTTAGAGTCCTAATGCCAAGTCAGCAGATTTGCTTTTGAATTACTGGCAACTGGAACTAGCCTCATTTAGGAAATCTGTAACAGTGTTCAATCTAAATACTTTTTCTTCTGTAGCAGAAAGCTTATACTTCTTGTACATAGGGAGGAGTGCTTGAGATAAAGTGTCTAACTCTTACACCTTACGCTGTCCTTGCAAACCCAGGTTTGCATTTTAAATTGATGGTAATGACCTCACCACTATAAATTATTCTTCCCTGTACAGGTCACAGAATCGCAATGGACACAGCTTAGGTTTTGTTCTCTTGTCAGAGTAACAGAGCACAGGTGGCAGAGGTGTGCACGTGAGGGGGTGGGTGGTGGATGGGCGTACACAAGAAGTGGTGAGGTGTGGGGAGCTGCTGGAGAAAACAAAGGTTACTCAGAAGCCAACAAGTCTGTTTCTTCTGTCTTTTACATTAAAAAAATCCAGACTGCAGTCAGGGAAGATGAGGGAGTTGACTGACGCAGGTAACAGAGCATCAATCTGCTGGCTCCTCGCTGAGACTTCAGGAGAGTAGAAGCAGGCAAATGTTGCTGTCAGTGTTTTGCTGGAAATGTAAAACTCTTTCTGGTTTAGAGTTTACTTTCTGCTTTAGTAAGGAAAGTGTACACAGCTTGTGGAGAGTTATTTTGTTGGAAAATAAATTTTTGTAGCTTCTCCACTTTTTTCTCCACTTGCCAATTCCTCTGCTTTGCAGCCAGCTCGCTGCTTTCCCTTCACCCAAACTGGCATGCTGCTGGTGAGAGCTTAGAACGATGACTGTGACAAAAATACTCTGCTACAAGCTAGAGAAAGTGCACTCAAATCCAAGGGAGTGAGCACAGGTTGTTTTGCACTGAACACCCTGTTGCACTGGTAAGTGGGGGGAAATTCACTGTTATTTGTGACTACAGGTTCCACACCCTTGCCTAGTGTAAAAGCTCTTCTGCATCACTTCTAGTCTTTGTGGTAACTGTATGAACGAAATACTTTTTGTATTTCACTGTAAATAGCACATTATAGAGTGGGATAATAGCTCATTTAGCTGGAAGTCCTTTCTATTTATTAGTTTGATTCTGGGAATATCAGCATTGCCTGATTTTTGAGTATCATTTTAGTGAAATGGATGAGATATATGGCAGGTGGAGGTTTTCTCCCATCTCCTGTTCCAGCATCCAAGCAATTCAGTTTAACTCCCTTACACATACCCTGTCCTCCCTCTCTTGCCCCTCCCAATGATGCTTATATGCACTTTTTACAAGGTGAGAGTGTGAAGTTCTGCTGTCAGCTACCTGCTCGTGCCTCCCAGTGCTGCTGACTGTGTGGTTGGTTATTCAAGGGCTCAAATGTGGGGAACATAAGCAACATCGGGAACAGGCTATTTTGTCAAGAGAAAAAATTCTCAGCATTTTTCTAAACATCACTAAATGACTTTGTAGACAAAGGAAGCATAGGTAAGTAGATCTGTTGTATTACTAAACAGATATACGAGTATATAAACAGTGGCTTTTGATAGGAGAGGATTTTCAGGGTATCAGTGAAAAAGGACACTGAAAGACCTTGTTGTTTGAACAAGGTTAGATCCCATGTAAATGGGCAGAGAAGTTGCATTGTCTTGCTCCAGGCAGCCTGCCTTTAGCTGTTTTACCAGCTTCAGTAACTCTTGTTGCACCTTACAACTGTTCCATGACACCTATGTCCTGCAAGAAGTGATCTATGGATTGCACTTTAACTTGATTTTTTTGTTTGTTTGTTTTTCTTGTGGGTATTTTTTAAACTTTTGCTCCAGAGAATATTTATTTTCCACCTTTTTTCAAAGTATTCTTAAGGCATCTTTGGCAGAATTTGAAAGCACCAAGTAGTGCATGAAAACCATGGATTGGGTAGCCATGTATAGAGACATAAATGAGAAAATAGAGAGTGTAGTCCCAGCCTTAGTGTAAACTATGGCCTAGGTACTGATTTATAGAATATAAATATCATCTTGGCACAAAAAGAGGCATGTCCCAATCCAACTAATGAGACAACCATGTTTTGTGTAGTGCTGCTACTTCTCTAGGGACAACATACTAACATGCATTTCTTAGGCAGACTCATTCAGAAGGTTTTTATTAGCATTGCTAAGCTACTTTCTTTCAGATACTGTTTTAAGGGTGGCAAACCATTTATAAGGTGAGCTTGTACTCCACATATTGCACAGCAACACTCTGAAAAGCACTTTAACAGAATTATTTCAGTAAGAAGCTTTAAAACCACTCCAGCTGGAGGACATATCAAAGGGTATTGTGATGAAATAGCTTTGCAAAGTTTTGCCGATAGAAAGTTTATTAGTTGCTTGCAGCAGGATACTAATGAGATCCCATTGCTGTATCTGCTTTCAGGAGCTTTGAATCTGAGGAATGGTAAAGGTCCCAGTGAGCTCCAATCTTCTTATGTATGGGTAGTACAAAACAACCTGTGAGATTCTATTCAAACCAGCACCAGTGAGACAGGAGGAGAGGGAAGAAGATGAAATAGTTAAGTGATACAAAGGCCTTGTCAGCTCTGTTTTTCTAAAGAAGGGCAGTATATGGAAGGAACAGAATGCAGCTAAACATTTACATCTGTGTCAAATATTAACCTTATTTTTGTCTGTCTTTCCCAGTGAACACATCAGTGCTGTTAGCAGTCCAGGTTTATCGTGTGTCAGTTGTTTAGTGTCACACACAGACATCATGGAAGATAGAATTCTCGAGGAGGGACTGGCAGGGGGTGAGCGTAACAGTCTCCAGACCTGTTGACAGGACAGCAAGGCTGAATAAGCAAACTGGTTTGTGCAGAAAGGCAGCACCAGTGGGAGTTAAGAGCTGAAAAACTATTTTTAAGTTGATCCATAAATTACTGCCTGGAAATTAAAAAAAAATCTCACAGAATGCTGCTGAATTGATATTCTGTGTCTGGCATCAGGAGTTCAGAATTTGAGAAGAGTATTTTGCTTCTCAAGGTGTAAAAATGAAATAGTTTCTCCTCAGGATTTGGCCCCAGTTAATGAAGACTGGCCTTAAAGCCACAATGAGTTTGAGTGCAGTACTTGTTTTCACAGAAGTCTGCAAACTCTCAACCTTAGTATAAGTGGAGGATAAAGAAATTAAATTCCAGATTGCAAAGCCTGAATAAAAGTAGAGATCTCTTTTCATTGTCCCTGCATATCTGGTTACTCACCCTACAGATGCAGTTCTTGCCCAGGTCTAATATTGGCCCCTTAATGCTTCCTGTCTGCTCCAAACTCGTTAGTAGTTCTTGTTTCCAAGCACTTGTAGTCACAGTCACATCCAGTGACCCCTGCAGAGCTTCTGCCGTGGTCCATTCCCATTCCCATTCCCATAGCTGGAATGCAGCGAGTGCTCTGATTGCTTTTCCCCAGAGGCTCTCCAAAGTAAACAGGTTAGTGTAAACCACCTCCTGTGTGAGTTACTAAAGCCTCAGCAAGAGTTATTTTGGTTTGTGGTTACACTTGGCCCCAGACTGCTTTAACACATCAGGCTGAAAGCTATTTCCCAAATACTTCTGACTTTAACTCTAGGCCATCCAGGAAAATAAAGCACATTGCAAAGACCTTTACTGAATAGTCTAGAGGAAGAACAGAGAAACTGTTTATCAGAATGTAATATAACATTTCTGGTGTACATTTATATTTATTACCTTATTGCAGATCTTTCACCAAAATGTTAGTTCTTCTGCTGTCTGTGAAACAGGTGGATGCCATTTTTACTGTGACTGTTTGTAATCAAATGTTACTCAATCGAATTTCTTGCCTGGCAATTTGTCTATCATTTATTTCCCCACTTTTATATAACAAACTCTTACATAGGAGCTTACAGTAGTTTTATAGACAGTTTCTTTTTATAACTTTCCACCCTAGAGATGTGTTCCTACGCAGCCCCAAAAAGGATTTCTATCAGCTATCATGGAGATCAAGCTGGTTCTCCTCACTCACCCCTGTTCTCTTTTCTTACTTTATTCCTACTGCTTTTCTCTAGCCTGCTTACCTACTCTGCAGTGAATTCTAGCAGTACAAAATCAGTTTTGCTCACAAATTCTTTTAGTCAGGAACAGCAAACACAAAAGGAAGGTATTTTGAGCTACCCACTCCAAAGTACTATCTTGCTGATCACTATCACCAGCCTATTTCTTACTAAAATATTCCCTTTTCCTTAAAAAGCATAGGAAATCTTGTGATCTAGACATCAGTGGGCTCAATGACCCTGAAACAGGAAAAGCTGTATGATTTCATACTGTACTAGGCTGCCTATTTTAATACCTTTATATTGACCAAGAGAAATATTTAGATTTGGCAATATTACTAGTCACTATTTCTGCAAATAGAGAAAACTACTTTCCAGACTTTCTTAAAGACAGGATCTGACTGCATGCCTATTCTCTCTGTTTTGTAAGGTTAATCTTTCATTACAATAACAGTAACTTTTTAAAAATGTAATATATAAATATCTCATCTCCTGTGTTATATAAATATATCTCTGTTAGTTGTGCTTCAGCACCAAACACTGGAGCATAGCGATGGAGTGTGTAAAGCAGTTGTATCAGGAAAGGAATCCTATTATGTATTACAAATATTTGTACACCACACATCAAGATGGTGGCAGTGAGAAAGTGTCCCTGCACTTCTAGTTAAAGTCACAGTATGCTAGCAAGAGAAAAAAAGAAGGGCAAACATCCAGTGTAGCCAAAGGAAGGACACTGGCTCCTTCAAGGGGTGGTTGGGAGCATCTTAATTTGAGTTTCTGTTCTGAACTGCCTGATGGAGAATTCTGCTCCCCACTTACCAACAGAGAGAGGGACCAGGGGAACAGCTGAGGCTCATTCCTTCAATATGCTAAGTGTTCTTTTCAGTCTAGCAGTTGGCTTTTTCAGATACATCTCTAGTAGTTAAGGTCAGCTAGCAGGAATGTTTTGCAGGTGAAGTCTGGTCTGCACTTACACTGGAATTCAAACACAAGGCAGTTACTTTCTAATGGTTTTTTTTTCCTGCCATTAAGAAACTCCTCACCTAAAATCATCAGATCACCTTGAAAAGCCTGTTTCTCATTCAAAACTCAACAAATCTTCCACAAAACGCTCAGCAGTGTTGATTCTTTCAACTTCAGCGTTGCACAAATCCTGCTGCTGAACCCGGAGGCAATGTTCCTTCCTGTGTGTGTGAGTTTCAGTATACAGCCTGTGTGCTGAGGAATGCTTACAGAATTTCTTCTACAAATAGAAAATGCTTTTTTACTAGCACTGAGTTAACAGTTTCAACACAGACTTACACTACCAGACTGATCCCTTTTGTTACCAAGTAATTATTTTAGCCACATTTAGGCTAAGATGACTGTAATTGATAGTATGAGCTTCCATGATTCTAATTAGGATATCTCACCTACTACTGACAAAACAAAATGGCTTTTAAATCTTCTCTGGATGTGTTGTGGTTAATGGCAAGGGCTCACCCAGAGCAGACAAGAATGGCATCCTACTATGCTGCTAGGATAGGCCTTACAGAGGGTGTACTTGTCAACCTTGGCAGAAGAGAAGGAAGGGTGTTGTATTTCAGAACAGTAGAAAACACAGTATCAAAACATTTACAGCAAACAGAAGTAAACAACCAGACAACTGAGTCAGAAAATTATATAAATGGTTTTGATTGCCAGGAAATGCCAAAGCAATTCTGACAGCATAAAGACAGACTATAGAAGTAGTATTGATCTTTTTAATCCAACCAGGTAGTTATGTGTGAAAAGACAAGATTTTTTTTTTAGGTAATGCTTTTAAAAACTGGAAATTGATGAGCAAGAGGAAAAAAACCAAACACACACAGATGTCAGGGTTTTTTTGAATTGTACTTACCTTTTCCTCTCATTACAGTGCTATTGTCAGTTCCATCAATACTGAGAAAAGAGAATACTGGTCAAACAGAGGACATCTCCAAAACTGAAGCAGAATTGTCAAATGCATCTAACACCTTTTAAGAAATTGAGATCATTAAAACTCTGAGCAGTGCATTAAGGCAATTCTCATTAGCATGCTTCCCAGTTTCAATTTTCATATGATTTTAGCTGGTGATGCTTTCTGATCAATAAAGAGTTAATATTCTTAGTTGTTTGAAAGGTGATTTGCAGCATTTCAGATGGTATTACGCATTGTTTTCTGTCTTCTGCTATATTGATCACAACTGTAGCCCCTTCTGTTGCAAATGTTTGATTTTCAAGTTGTCACTTGTCAGCCAGTCCAATAGGCTATTGCAGAGCTGATACACTTTATGCATGGGAAGTTTGGTGTTGAAACAATATTTATTTACATTCCCAGAGTGAGGTGGTTTAATATATTCATGCTGCTATAAAAGACATGCTACAAAGCCTGATCGTATTTTGTGTATATACTATGTGTACAGAGAATCTTGCTTGTATTAAAATAAAGGAGACATGAGGTTCTAAGTATCAATTTATAAAACAGTTCTTTGTAAAACGTTGACAGTGTTTTGTGAAGCACTATTTAATGAAACATTGGTAAACCTCCACAGAAACTACCTTTTCCAAAACTCAGAATAGTTCCAAAATTCCCATCTATTTTACTTCTCTTTGCAGTTCATAAAGTAGCTTTACTGCCCCTCCCAGAACAACTCTGCTCCTACACTTGGTAAGTGACTGACATGGCGGAAGGCAGGACAGAGAGCTGCAGGAGCAAACATCCCTGGCGTTCGTGCACTGACCTCTGTAAATACAAAAGCAAATGGAGACTTAAAAATGATGCTACCCTTCCCCCAGCCATGACTTTCCTCCTGCAACCTGTGGCTCCTTCCCAGCAGAACAGCTGGCAGGTTTCACTGCTGCCATAGCAACTCTGCCGTCAGCTCGTTGGCTCGGCAACCTTCAGCAGCAAGAAACACACTTCACCTCTCAACAACTCTCAGACTTACAAGAGGTATTTTTTTCAGGTTCCATTCCTAAATGCTTATTTACTGTTGGATTTAATAAATTTTGCAATAAAAAATCCTATACAGTCCTTATTTGCCAGTGAAATCAGATCATCCTCCCTGGAACCTTGCAAAGAATTAATATCCATTCCTTGCAGAGTCACAGCAGATGGATCAAATCTCTGCAGCAGCTTCAACTGATCGAGAGACAGTCCAGCTCCCCTCATGCCTCCTCCTCCAATGTGAGGTTCCTTTATATGTGACAAAGAAAAGCAAATTAGTGCATCAGTAAAGCTCTTAAGTGCCCTAAATGCATTCTGCCAAGTACATGCAGAGCTGCCTGTCTCTTCATGTGGACAAGCTAGGTTTGTGTCATTCACAGCAGGAAGATTGAGAGGTAATGTGGTCCTGCTGTTCTTGCCTTCCCCTGGCCCATGGGCCAGGTTCTATACCCATATACATATATATATATATATATGTATCTGCTTGGATACAAGCATACACAAGAGGTCCAAAGTACTTTGAGGTGGTGGTGGTGGTGAACCTAATCCACTTCAGGCCAGTAGTTTAGAGCAGTTACTGAGGACAGATACACAAGTCCAAATCAACTCATTACCTCAAGAAAGCTCAACACCTCAAGAAAGCTGTTTTCATAGGCAGTAAGAAGCTCTAAAGGTTTTAGATTGCCACTTTAAAATGATACAGCACTTCTGTGTACTGACTAACAGTTATGAGTTAGGTCAAAAATAGCGATTCCTTAGCCAGTTACTAACACACTCAGTAGCAGCAGCAGAAATACCTGAATCCTTCACATTAAAAACTTTAACTGGAGAGACTGAAAGGCCCAATCCAGAATACTTTACTGCCTGAAGAGGCATTGTTTTGGAAGATGATGCAGCAGAAAAATCTGAGCTTCAGATTTTCTATGTCATGTACTTAGACAAACAGGTATATGGGACTACTGTTACATGTGTATGGACCCAACTTTAATGATTCTATGTTTCTATTTGAGGCAGAGAAAGAAAGGAACAGCTTAGGTATCTGAAATCAAGAGATGACATTGGAGAGAAGAAGAGTTTAAAATCACAGCTCTTTTCTCAGCATTTCTTGTGAGTAGCCTTGACTGCTTCTTATTTAATACACTGATTCCTGGAAAAAATCTGGTAACTTAGCTGCATTGTTCTTTCAATGCATTCAGTAAGGACGTAGAACAAAAGGTGCAAAAGCTGGCACTGCAACATCAAACCAGAGCTCCTTTGTAAACCTAGTCTAGGGCAGTTGATAGGGCAGCCTACAGCTGAGTACTGTTCGGAGCCATCACACTTTGCTAACACATGAGCTCACCCAGGCAGCACGTGATGTCACTTAGCTGCTCAGCCACATACTGGGCAGCTAAGAGGTTGCAGCCTGATTCTTCTTTTCGCTCAGCAGGATTTCAGGGCTTTCCAGGTAAAGAGGTGTCCATTGCAAATTAAGACAGATACAACAGGGGTAGCAACTTGATGTAACAAGAAGAATGGAAAGGTAAAAATCTAGGGAAAAAGTATTACACAGGTTCAAGCAACTTGCTCAGAGACAGACCGATTTTTGCCTCTATTTTTTCCTTTTTTCTTCCAGTTAAGGTACTGCATTTAAGCTGGTACTCCTGTGCAAGCTCCTAAAAGGATGTAAGCCTGCACAAAGATCAGCTGCCATGCAGTAGCCTCCACCTACGAGACCTCTAGCTCCATCTCCTGTTTTTTCCTTGCCCAACATGATTCCAGTTGCCAAACTGAGAAACTGGGAGGCAGTGGACTGAATGTAGAAAGAGGTGTCCACTGAGAGACTAAAGAACATGGGAAGTACACAAAGGACCATGAGGTAAGTCGATCCTAGAGCCCAGTTTCCTGTTCACTGGAAAAGATCACCTTAGTCTGCTGGGGAACTGCTTCTAAGAGAATGTAAACTGTCTGTGGGTGAACAAGTCACTGTCATCTCATTTAAAATATACTATGCACAAAAGGTTAATTTTTACAGATACAGCATTTGTGAATGAAAACTAGTGCTTTATTCACTAGGGCTTGTGTTTTGCTTTGCCATTCTATCAAGGACAGAAGAACCCTGACATACAAATCTTTCAAGAAAAGCTCCAGCTGTGTTAAATCTTTACCAGCCTTCAAGTCATTCTCATTGTACACCTGTTTATTTTTTTTAATTTCAGTTAAAAGATACAGCTAAACTGTGTAAGACAGATACGAGTCATCCCAGAATGTGTAAGTCAGCTAAACAGGTATCAGAGTTACACTTCTCCTCAAAGCCACGATGATAAACAAAAACCCCAAAGAACTCATCAGCAAAGAGGAAGAGAAATGCATGTAGTCTGATGATAAAACTCTCCCAAGGCACCAATACAGACAGCATATTTTTGAAATGTATGTGGTATAGGTAACAAATTCTAGTATCTCTCTACATATTTCCTCCTCCCAGATATCCCCGTGGTAGACACTGGCTCTAAGAAAGACAAGATACACACTTGGGACACTGAGCCTGAAATAAATTTGTTCCCTCATTGCTTTATATAATGCAAATATAGCTCCTGTACATATAAAATCCTCCTTCCTTAAAACACAAGGTTCTTTCCATTTATCTCCCATCCCTTATGCAAGTCTTCACTAAGTCAGCGGCATTAATAAAAAATATTTCACCTCTCCTGTGAATGTGCAAAAAAAGGGAATAAAATATATGCATGAAAGAACAATTGCAAGAGAAATTTTAACCTCTCTGAGCTATCTTTGGTCCCTGTTGTGTTTTAAATGACTGCTGTACAAATCAAAACAACCACGGTACACAGTGGGAAACTATACTTAATGATCCCTAAATGAAGCTTAGTGAAACACGGAAACAGATTAAAAGAGCCTCAGAAATCCTTGTGTTATTTCTATCACAGCAGTTAAAATTGTCTGCAGTGAAAAAGAGATCTATTCATACTAAATATAATGTCTAACTTAACAGTGCCAAAACAAGCTCACTGGATTTTGTGAAGCCCCCTGAAAATATTAGTACCTGTGGCTGAAGCTGGAGGCATGGAAAAGTTTTCAGGGCCCAAGCAACTTGCTCTTCATTTTCAGCGAGTGTAATTGTACATGTGCTATACACTAAAACACCTCCTGGCTTTAGCAATTTCACTGCCTGCAGGAAGAAATAAACATCACTTCAGCTTATTTTTTAAATGTAAAACCTTCCATATGAAGCAACATTAACCAAGAAATCATTAAGCTATAATATTAAAATTTAGCACCTAATTAAATTGAAATCTAAGGTAAGCATTAGGATATTAATAATTCTTAGGGAATACTGTAACAGATCCCATGGATTAGAAAGATTCCTCTTTCCAAATCAGCATTATAGCTCATGGAGTTTATTAATGCCATTGAGATGATTCACTTTGTAAGATTTGTTATTTGTACAGCTCTGCATATCCCAGACAGTTTAGTTCTGTTTCTATCACCTGCTGCCAACCATGGATCCACACTATTTTTGTCAGCGGTATCAGATGTCAACTGTTTCCACGTGTTTGGCGTGGAAGCTCTAGCTATGCTGCTTTTCACTTTGGTTCACTTTGAATACATAGAGTTCAGATTTAGATGTTTCATGGAATCTTATCTTTCAGCATAGCCCAAGCACGCTAGCTTGAAAAGCTGTAATATGACTCCTGGTTTTGTGCTCCATCTCATATTCCATACAGTACTTCACAGCACCACTGCATGGGAGATGTGAGAGTCTGTGCTGCTGCAGAGAAAAGACTTGAACTGCTCTGTGACTTCGACCCTCATCATTATTATAAATTAAAACTGATGAAATTGGAAGAATAAAAAAATACACATACAAAGGGGTTTTTTTACTATGGCTTACATATGCCTTTCCCATGCTCCAGTGAATTGACTTCACCTAGCAACAGATACGGTGGAGCTGAGAGGGTAACTGAATCCTGAAACTATCTTCTTTGCCTAACTGCTGCAAAGGAAGGGAAAGTGAGGCACCATTTACAGTATGAAGTTTTATGCTGCCAAAGCATTTCTGTTCAACTTAGCTTACTGAAGGATGAATACATACCACAGTGAAAAGCTTGCGCTGCAGTGGCTGGTAGGAGGTGACTTCCTTTAAAGTCAAGGAAGAAGCCATGTTTGGTCTCTGTCCCATCCCGCTACACGGGGCATCAAGAAGAATTCGATCGAATGACTCTGGTAAGAATGGAGGCCCTCCTGTGAAAAGCAGTTAGGAATGTAAAATGTGGCTGCTTCTTTCCTCAAGACCTCACCACAGATCAGGAGAAGCTGTTACTGCTTACTTGACATAAAACGTGTATGTGGTATACAAAGTGTCTGCAAAAGTAACCCCAGCTCGAGACAAGTCTCAGCACTGCTGGTGATAGATTGCAACCCCCAGAAAACTAGACTTCTAGTTCTGCAAGCAAAACCAATACACCATCCTTTGAGGCAACAGTGTCTTTCAACCTTCATTTAGTAAGTTGAAAGTAAAATGTAAAAGGAATCAAACAAAAACTATGAACTATGATTGGTCAGAGGTGCTGGGTACAGAGTTGTAGATACAGGCTGTAATCAACCACAGTCAGCTTGTAACTGAACCAAGTATGGAAATCTTTACTGAGAGATGCCTGTAGTTAGGTATTGACTGCCTTAAATAATAATAATTGGACTACCCATATAAAAACTCCTTCTTGTGATGCATATGTATCTGTAGAAAAGAAAGCACTTCATAATAACCTGAAACATTACAAGTTCTAATGTGTGACACATGCTGACTCCACAGCAGAACAATTCAGTAAACAGGGACTGTGAAGACAAAATCAATTTCTATTACCTGGATGGATAAGGGAGTATGTAACTTCTCTGCCCAGTGGCTCAACAGCCCCAAAGATTCTGTCCCCTTAGTGCTAGAGACCTCAGCTCAGCATCACCAAGACAAAAGTGGCTCCATAAGTGTATCTGTGAGTAACCAGTGAGGAAGAGAGCCATATATATGCTTTACCTTCTTTTCTCCTTCTGTACCTCAAATATTCAAGTTAGGTCACAAGTGAAAGCAAGTGAGTGACTTCATACTACTGCTACCTATCTTTTTCCACCACTACAAATGAGCCTATCTGATTTGTCGACATCTGATCCATTACTGCAATGTTCAAAATGTGGCATGTCTTCCTTGCAGGGATGTACAGAAAAGCCTTCATGAGCCCTCAGTATCACAGCTAGCTCTTGTTCATCTGTGGAAGTCCTACATACCACCTACAATATCTTATATTCATAGAAAGACTATTAAGATAGTACCTTTATTCCTCTAAAGCAGGAATAACTGCAAGGCACAGGGACAAGGAAGGTGAGTTATGCAACCTGATTCCTACTTAGGCTAACCAGTGACTAGGATAAAATAGAGTAAGAAAGAACAGCATACTTTGCACAACAGACTAAAAATAATCAAGACAGCAGATAACAGTTTAAATCGTTTCATCATGGGAACAGAATCAGTATCATAAATACAGCACTTCAGAAAAGCAAATGAAATGAACTTAAAATAATACACTCTGCTTCTACAGAACCTTCCTCTGAACAGCTGAACAAACATCAATGATCTGAACCCTGCAGCACTCCTGGGAGTTAGGTATTAATAACCTCATTTTACAGATGAGGATTTTGAGGCAGAAAAGCCAAGTAATTCTGCTAAAATAAGTTTTTTTCTCAGACTAAGTCAAAGATTTCAGAGTATGGGGTTAAATGTTATCATGAAAGAAGCTTTAAGGCTTCTTCATACTTTGGTATTATCTGGGAAAGGAATGCTTTTCTTTTGAGTATATTAGGTTGTGGTAAGGACAGACAGTTTGAGATCTCTATTTGCTTCATGGAGAAGCTGATAATCACAAAAGAGTAGAAAATAAAAGACCATTCATTCAAGAACTTGTAGACATGTGGCAGGTTTAATACTGCTAGTGCAAAACTGATTACTCTTTTCTTCTAAAAGCTGCTAATACCCAAGTTCTTTACCTTGTTCATCCTCTCTCTTCTCAAAGGAAAGTGCCTTTGTTCCGTCATAGCAAAAGGCCTTAATGCAATTCAACTGCAGCAATTCAGCATTCTGCTTAATTTTTTTGACCTTGTTAGATATCTTGTCCATAGCTACTACTTCACCCTGAAAAAAAAAACCCACAGTTTTCATCAACACTCTAGGGATTAAATGGATGTGCAGTTCTGGATTTCCTCCCCTCTCCATGAACACTGCAATGAATGAAGCTTAGTTTTCCCTACTGAATGCTGTTATTCTTAAATCCACACTCCAGTAGTCCTTGTTCACCCATATTTTTGGTGATACCCACATCAGGCTAGACACTGCTCTGAAGCTGTGTGCAATGACTGGCACTAGCTGCTTGGCACAGTCATTCCCTAAGGGATGCTGCAATGACTGGCTTCTGGCAAGTGGGTTTTGTGTTTGTTTTTTGTTTCATTGGAACTGTTTTACCGGGCACCAAAGTAAAAATGTAATCATTTGAAGAAGGGCAGAAGGCTAAAATATATAGTAAACTAGGTCAACAGGCTTTAAATTTGCATTGAGATTGTAGGAAACAGGTTCACAGACAGCTCAGTCCTGAGGAAACTGGTGGTGTGGTCAACACACTGGAGGCAAGAGATCCATCAGAGAGATCCTGACAGGCTTCAAAAGTGGGCCTGTGAACTCATGAAGTTCGACAAGGCCAAATGTAAGATCCTACACCCTGGCTGAGGCAATCCTAAGCCCAGATACAGTCTGGGCAACTAGTGGCTGGAGAGCAGCCTTACAGAAGACTTGGGGGTGTTGGTGGATGAAAAACTGAGTATGAGGCAGCAATATGCACTCACAGCCCAGAAAGCCAATCACATGCTGGGCTGCATCAAAATAAGCATGGGCAGCAGGTCAAGGGAGGTGATTCTCCCCCTCTGCTCTGCACTGGTGAGACTACACCTGAAGTACTGTGTTCAGCTCTGGGGCTTACAGCATAAGAAAGGCTTGAACCTGCTGGAGCAGGTCCAGAGGCCACCAAGCTGTTTTGAGGGATGGAGAACCTCCCCTGTGAGGACAGGCTGAGAGAGTTGGTGGCGTTCAGCCTGGAGAAGAGAAGGCTCTGGGAAGACCTTATAGCAGCCTTCCAGTACTTGAAAGGGCCTAGAGGAAAGCTGGGGAGGAACTCTTTTATCAGGGAGTGTAGTGACAAGACAAGGGGTAATGGTTTTGAACTGAAGGAGGCTAGGGTTAGATT
Source organism: Galbula dea (assembly GCA_013399015.1). NCBI lineage: Eukaryota > Metazoa > Chordata > Aves > Piciformes > Galbulidae > Galbula > Galbula dea. The sequence continues at coordinate 314,139 of VWZX01004980.1, forward strand.
AGATAGTAGGAAGACATTATTTATGTTGAGGGCGGTGACACAGCTGGCACAGGTTGCCCAGAGAAGCTGTGGGTGCTCCATCCCTGGCAGTGTTCAAAACCAGTTTGGAGGAGGTCTTGAGCAGCTTGCTATAGTGGAAGGTGACCCTGCCCATGGGGAGATGGTCTTGAAGGTCCCTTTCAACCCAAACCATTCTATAAGGCTAGGAAATGAGGCCCATAGTCACACCTACAGCTTGCTCAACTCATAACACACTGTTACACTTGCAGTAGTTGTCACTCAAGTCACTTTGAGAAATACTGTAAATACTAGAATTCAGATGTGAGAGGAGGGGAATCACAATTACATGTAATTCCTGTTCTGTAAAAATAAGACTTCTATTTTCCTCTACCAAGATAAATCAAAACAGACAGACACTACTATCTGCTAGGTGAAATCTGTAAACACAAAGGGAAGTAAACAGTAGCATCAGTAAAATCCAGAGCTATCTTCAAAAAGCCCCCAAAGACTAAAAGCTCCTTCTAGACTTGCAGCAGAAAACATGACAAATTTTTCCCACTTAGTGATAGCTCTCTACAGGTTTATTGGAAGGGTAACATAACAAAGATAGTGTAAATAAAAACCCTAAACACCAACATGTGGGTCTAGCACTGAGAAGTAAAAAGGATTTATGTTGTGTCAATGGTGTCCAGCTTTCAGCTGCTGTAAGACAAACTGCCTCTTAGAAAAGCACTCAATGACCACATGCCACTGCTTCTCCCCTACCACCATTCACCCTACTGCATGCACACACAGACACCTGATTGTGCTAGACACTTGGGACTGTTGCTAAAACTGTGGCTTTGCTGCACATGTGCTGGACTGTGGCTAGAGATAAATCCTTCTCCTGCAAGACCCTCAGAAAAAAGAAAAAGCTGGAAGACAACAGTTCTTCCCCATCTGGCCCATGCCAGCCACTGCCAGAACAACCTCCTGAAACAACATCTGGAAAAAATAACAGACTGGCCTGGAATCCAGAGCATAACAAATTCTTAAGCTTAAACTATTCCCAATTCCTATGTAAAAGCTCTCAACGATACAGAGAAATTTTATTACACTTTGATTATCTCATCTAAAAAACAACATAACTGATTTTTGTAATTCAAACACAAAAAATGTAAGATTGACTCAAATATTCTGAAATGTTAATGATTTGATACTGTCCCTGGAAACTGAGTATGGAAAATATGGGAATGGAATTTAAGAACCACAAAGCAGTGCAAATTTACTAATATACTTTTTTCCATATCTTAAATTATAATTATATACTCAGAAAAGACAGATTAATTCAGATAAATTTCAACATCTGCATTCTGAATCCTTCCCACTTCACCAGGAGGTAAGCACAACCAAAATATCTACAAGGACTAAAAAAGAGTTACAGAAAGTTATACAAATTGTGCATACCCAGATGGAAAAAGTAAAGATGAAAATGAAGCCATGACAGAAACAGATACTTTTACAGACTTCCTTTACTTATCACACTAAAATTCTTTACTGCAAGCTCTATAAATCTATCTAATAAATGTCTAATTAGACCACTGTCTAATGCATGTTTGCAAACTCTCTGTACTGAGGGAAGAAACACTTCAAGAAGCAAACTGTCACAGAACTGAATATGTCTGTTCTAACTACACTCACATCATTACCCACTGCACCTTCCCATAATGCACAGGCAGCTGCTGAAGCACTGCATAATGGAACTGCAAGATTTCTAAACAATCTGACATAGTCTAACAACCTTACTCCAGTGAAAATAATAACACCTTGCATCATATGAGAGGGTACATGACACATTTTCCCCTCTCTGCTAGAAAAGGGTAACCTGCATTTCTGTCTTTCATTTTGTATACAGCAATTTAATATATGCAAATCATTCTTCCTAGAACCACATTCTCTTGGGCTTGTGTGTTATTTTCCTTTGTCTTTATCTTAATATTTTCCTGTTTCTTCTCATATTACTACCTTCTTGTGAGATATTTTGGGTTTTGTAACCTTCTACCTTAGAGTGACAACTTCAGATTGAAATTCAGTCTGAGATCATATCTGTAGTGCATAATTGGCAAGTTTTATTGTGAAGTTAATTGGATTATCAACTTTTTATTATGTTTTTGTACAGAGTTGTGCATTCTTTTGGCACACAGTGGTAACCCTGATTTCCATGTATTTTCAGTTTCATGAATCCAGCATATTTCTGTGTAACTTTGCCTTGCATGTTACAAATTCTACCACTACAATTAAATCAACAACATTTAAGAAGTGAAATCAAACATACTTCAACAGGTCAATTTGCAGCAAATAAGGCTGTAAATGTGATGGTGACTACTTGATAGTCTGTGCCCATTTCAGTAACTCTGATGTGCAGCAGAATACACTGGTGAGCAGCACTTTCCAATACTTCAACTGTCTGCTGTTGTACCTTACCTGTATGTTCTGACAGCTAAGTGAAGTGAGCTGTGCAAATGAGCAGTGGTCAGACCTTCTTCACTGAGACAGAAAATGCCCAGTGATGTCTCTTACCTGGTCATGCATTAATGTTGCAAGATGGGTTGTTTTTCCTCCAGGTGCAGCACACATATCCAAAATTCTCTCTCCTGGCTGAGGATTTAAAATATGGCTCACAAGCACAGAAGGCAAGTTCTAACATAAAAATAAATTATGGGTGAATTCAAAACTTATATCTTGTATTACAAGGAATGACAAACTTGTTGAAACAAAAACTGATTCAGCAGTGAAGATACCTATGATCTTCCTGTCAGGTCCTTAACAGAAAACAAAACTACTGCAATTATATAAAAGAGATGTGTAAGTCAAAATTCTCCAGTGGCTCCTTTTTTATTTAAAGCTATATTTGAGTATCTATGACTGAAGTCTAAGGGTTCATGACTACAGAGACTAGAGTGATGCAAGTCAAACTAAAAGAAGCTGATACTGTCTCAGACACAGCACAGCTCTGTAAATTACAAGTACTTTATACTAACCTGTTTATTGGATCATTTACTATAGGATCATAATGATGTAGTACAGTGATGGTAAGATCAACAGGCAGGACTTTAAACTTGCTGAATTAAGGTACCAAGAAGATGAACTGTGCTATTAATTGTATAAACAGAACAGATGCACTGAAGAGAAATAATCTGCAGTAACTGCACAATATTGATTCTTATACAACAGAGAAATATTCTGAAAGATTCTCCTCTAACTCAGTTCAACACAAAAGTATAGAACCTTCCAAAGTCGCCTTTACTACATGGTGTCTCTGGTTAGCTCAGTTTCAAGTTCTATGCCACAGTGTTTACAAAAATGAACAATAAGTCATCTCACACATGGCAAATCCAAGTCAAAAAAGCTTGGTTCAAAGTGTTGTGATTACTGGCACAAAATCCAGCTGGAGGCCAATCAGCAGAGGTGTGGCACAGGGGCAGGCACTGGGGTCAGTGTTGGCTAACCTCTTCCATAAGGGACCTGGATAGTAGAAGAAAGTGAACCCTAAACGAGTTTAGAGGATACAAAACTGGAAAAAGTGGTTGTGCTACCATTCAGAGGGACCTTGACAGGCTGGAGAAGTGGAGAGACAGACATTTCATGAAGCTTAATGAACAGAAAGCAAACTCCTTTAGCTGGTGCACCCCAAGCTCAGAGGACCCTGGTGGACAGCAAGTCAAATGTGATCTAAATTCTCATGTGCACCAGTCCCTTAAATAACCTCCCTCTCTAACAGTTCAGTTCCCTAAAAGCAAGTACTCTGATAATCTCAATCAGGGAGGAAAAGGCCTCTCCTTTACTGCAGGCCATGAGAAAATATATTGATAAATTACCCTTTGTCCACACTGGAAAACAGGACTGATGCTGAGTTAAAAACATTAATCATAGAATCATAGAATTGTCAGAGTTGGAAGGGACCTTAAAGATCATCTAGTTCTAATCCCCCTGCCTGGCAGGGACACCATCCACTAGATCAGGTTGTCCAGAGCCCCATCCAGCCTGGCCTTAAAAGCTTCCAGGGATGAGGCTTCCACAACCTCTCTGGGCAACCGGTTCCACTGCCTAACCACCCTCATAGTGAAGAACTTCTTCCTACCCTCCTCTAGCTTGCACCCATTTCCCCCGGTTCTATCACTGTCTGACCTCCTAAAAAGTCCCTCCCCAGCTTTCTTGTAGCCCCCTTCAGACACTGGAAGGCCACACGAAGGTCTCCTTGGAGCCTTCTCCTCTGCAGACTGAACAATCAACTGCAAACAGAATATATGCATAACAATAGCTCATCTGCTGGACTGACTCCTCTTTGACAAAAGACATATCAACTAAGACCACTCACTGCATGAAAGGACTTACCTTACTGCCAAAGGAGGAGAGAATGTAAAATATCTCTGAGTAAGGATTTATTTGAGAGAAAATTTACATTTGCATTAAAGATTAAACTAACTTTATTTTTTTTTGTAAGGCTGGACAGACTCTGTTTTAAACTCTGCTTCTAAATAATCGTATCTATATAAAAAAAATATTTCCAATTGTCCTAGACATCTAACTAAGGTGTTCACCTGATCCTTTTATGTCAGCAAACTGAAATCAAGAATTTTACCTGATCAAAGAAAACTAGAGAGTTGCATGATTTCATCACCCTGCATTTCAACAAAGCACAGGTGGCTGCTTGTCATGCCTGACTATTGCTTTTAATTAGTTTCATTGTGGGGGACAAGGAGTACAGGTATCACCAAGATTGAAGATGCAAAAGGAAAAGCTAGTTTGAATATTCTTAAATTTTCCAGTAAAAACTACACAAAAACCTGTCATTCTTTAGAATCTGTGTGGTTTTATGGTAAGAGGGAGCTGTGCTACTGTCAAATTTTGCAGGGTTATTTTGTTCAGGTGGATTTTTTTCATTTGGGCTAAAGATCCAAATTTTCTCTTCAACTTCAATCAACCAAATACTTGGAGATTTACCTTATTATCGACAGAAGGACATAGCCTGAAAGAGGCTTTTACTGCAGAGTTCATAGGCAGATCCCAAAACTTAACAAGTTCTATGCAGAGTATTTGTGCAAAAACAGATGGAACCCCTCTGCTATGAAGAAAGGCTGAAAGAGTTGGGGTGGTTCAGCCTGAAGAACAGAAGGCTTTAGGGACACCTTAGTGCAGCCTTTCAGTACTTAAAGAAGCTTAGAAGAAAGATAGGGTCAGACTTTTAGCAGGGCTGTGACAGGACAAGGGGTGATGGTTTGAAACTAAAAAAGGGTGATACTAGACACAATGAAGAATTTTTTTGAACTGGGTAAGTGAGGAACTGGCCCAGGCTGTCCAAAGAGGTGGGAGATATCCCATCCCTGGAACCATTCCAGGCCAGGTTGTCTGGGGCTCTGAGCAACCTGATCTGATTGCTGATCCAACCCCCTGCTGACTGCAAGGGGGTTGGACTAGATCACCTTGAAAGATCCCTTCCCACCCAAACCATTCTGTATGTCTACAAAAAACAATTTCAAAGTGAGTATCTCTTTAGTGACTTTGAAGTCCCTTCTCTCTCTGACACAGCCTGATTAAAACATTACATGTACATACTGACTTCATTTGAAACACTATGTTTTCTTTAAATCCAAAGAGTGAATTAGATGCTATAATACACAACGACTATAAAGTATTAATGTGCAATTGGAGGATATTCATTATTCTGCAAATAGCACAGACTTACACTTTCCTAAGAAACATACCTGTAAAAACAAATGACTGGGGAGCACATTGTCAAATGAAGGACTAAGGTAGACAGGCTCTGTCATTCTCACACCCATTCCACTGAAAAACATGAAAAAAAAAATTTAAACTACTCAGAGTTATCATTTTTAACAGTATTAAATTAAAATCATTAAGCTTACAAGTAGAAACTTGAAACAGTAATCTTACAAAAATTAAATAACTTCCTAAAGAGAAATACTGTTACAATTTTGTAATCTGATAGCCTTTAAATTATATAAAGAACCTGGGTAAACCTTATAAAAATGTACTACACATAGTGGAAACCCCAACATGCAACACAGGCCTTGGTCAAAGCCATCCTGTGATTTCACACAGGGCATAGAGCATTTCCAAATGTCTTCCCAGCTTCCTTTCCTTTTGCAGGTGTAGGTGTAGATTGCAGTTACTATGGACTTACTTCAATGGGCCACCTGAACCAAAGATTTCACTGCGACTCCGTTCTGAAATCCCATTTCCAAGGAAAACTTTGAGTCCTTCAAATTCTTTGGCTCCTCTTTTACATTTGCCTTCAACATCTAAATAGACTGAGACCACATCTCCAGCTTTCATAACTGCACAAAGAAGAGTGGAAATCTTGAGATTAATATTATACTTAACAAGACAGAAGTGACCAAATAATTTAGGATTTTCAGTAGATGACTTCAACTTCTATATCATCGTAAAATTTGAACTTTCTTAATGTAGCCAAAGAAAAAGATTAAGCTTGAAAATGTACATGGTGAATGGCAGCTACCAAACAACCAGAGCTTGAGAGACACCAGGTTACTGACAGGGTGTCTTCTTCTTATGAGGCTAGACACTCCTTCCCTTTATTTACTGAAGGGTCACCCGTTAAGGCCTGAAGCATACTCTTCTGGATCCAGCCCTCAGCATGTGCTCCAAGCATGCCAGTACATCAAAAACTCTGCTTCAAACTTACTACACAAAGACAGTAATCCTAAATTAGTCTAATGACCTCTCAAGGGCTAGCAAGCACCCAGCTACAGCAGCTTTCTCTCTGACTAGTGCTTTGAAACAAGTGATTATGTATTCTCCCTGAGACATTTTTTCTGGTGTGGTTCTCCTCCCTCTAAGGCAACTGCTGTTCTCAATAACCTTCTAAAAGAGCTTTACATCTCCAGTTCAAAGCCTCCAGATCAGTACAGTATGTAAATATACACTAAACTCCACAAGTCCCAGGGACTTCACAAACTTTCTGAGCTAGAACAAACACTGATGGAAAAGGGAGGTGGGCTAGGTGATTTTATAGCATAGTGAGCAAGCTCTATGCACTGTCTGGCTGAAAAATATGCTTAAAAAATGAAGGCCTCCACTGACAGCAATAAGCAATTTTCCAGAAGTACATTTCCAAGATGTCTGAGTGGCTGGAGCAACCAGAAGATATGACAAATAAGATTAATGACACTTCAGCATTTTGAGTTGTATTTAGGAATCTTGGTTTCCATTTTCAAGTGGCCTTCAGAACATACACAAATGCCCTGGAATTCTTAAATGGTAATATTTATTGGGTAGCCACTGATCATTTCTTTTTTAACATAACTTTTTTTCACACAATGTGACACAAAACATCATGTGATAGCCTCCTGCCAGCTGTCTGCTTAATCTTGACTGGAAAAACTTGCAGCAACGTAACTCTTCCATTAAGCATATTTGCCAATGACTGCTTTCAGTATTCAAACATAAAGGATTCTGTTTCACTCTCTGCTGACAACTGTCCTTTCAAAGTGCATTAATACTGTGTACAGTTCTCAAGCTTTTTGTAGCTTCTATTGGCATTCCATAAACATAAAGCTTAGTTTGAATAGTTCAATTAAAGTAAAAGCCCACTGATAATTTGTTTACTCTCATCTGGGTTGCAAGTTCAGTGGCTAAATGCGTGTTCTTGCTGTACTCCTTTCTTCCCCAGTCAGACCATCTGTGCTTAATACAGCCTTATTATATTTGGTCTCAAGGGGCTAGCATGCCCTTTTATTTTATTTTCCTATCTGCAATTCCCTTGAAGTATTCCTAAAGTTTTATGGTAGCTCTTCTTTTCTTCAAACTGATGTTCCATGCATAATTACATGCAGCAATTATGATAAATCACAAGTTGACTCAAAGAGGGATTTGAATATTTATGAGGTTTTCAAAATAACCACTTCCAACTGCTACAACAATATACTTATTTCATTAGCAAGTCCCTGATTGAAATAAAAATCCTGTTCAGTGAATTTGACTTAAGAACATGCTTAAAACTTCCTGAAGGCTTTTTTTTCCTGAAAGGGAATGAAGTTAAGTGCCTAGATAAATGCTTTCCTGACTCACTTTGTTTAATAATAATAACCATGATGATTACTAGCTCTCATCACAATAGAATAATGAGATGAATCATCCAAAATTATACTGGTTTCACATAAAGTTAATTTGACCTTCATATAAAAAAATAAATAGGCTGCTGAACACTAAGCATGTATATGCAGACCTTTTATCTTGTCTCACAGGCACTGAATCAAAGATTTCCATTTCTTAAGAATCTGACATTAAAATTGAGTATTCTTCTCATCAATGGAAAAAAAAAAACATTATTACCAGATTTGTCATGCACAAACAATATCAAATAGATTGTTAATGGATTAGAAAAAGAAAATCCAGTTTTTTTGATCTGTAACTTAGGATCTCATAGGTCCATGAAGGCAAGTGCTTTGTGATTGAATGAAGAATATCTGGAAGTAGTCTCTATTAAATAATCAATATACATGCAGTTATGTGAGTTTATTCTACTGAATAACCATATTAAAACTTAAGAGTATTCAGTAGTAAAAAAACCCTCTTAAAAAGTCAGGCTTTACTCTGAACATCCTCTTCAAACAAGAAACTGAAATCCTTGAAAACTAATACTACAGTTAGGAATTACATATGGGAAAGGAACTTAAAAAAGACCAGATGAGAAATAACTACATATCATTTATTACAAGTATAATGCAAAAATAATGAAAATTTCAAAGAGAAAACCAGAAAAACTTAAAAATGTATTTACAATAAATGACAACTAGAAGATTCATTTCAGCTGTTAAGTAAAAAGAAGTGTCACAAATCATTGGAAATTGTCATCAAGGGGTGACATCATTTCTGTCCTCTTTCCAACTTAAGTGGGTGTGATTAGAGCACTCTTACATCTTGAGGTAGATATGATTCCTGGGACATAAACGTGTGCTCCTCGGAGAACTGCATATCCACACTGGGCTCCTACAATCACTTCAGACTCATGTTTCTTTAAATCTTGCCTAAAAATACAAAATGTAGTTGTTTAAAAAAGCTAAAATTCCCCCAAGTAAACTATAGTTCATAAATACTGGTTTTATCACAATGCAACAGAAAAAGTAGTTAACTATCATGTATTATATTTTAAAGATTTATTTTAGTCTCAGAGGCATCAAAGGAAAAGAGCCAAGGAGACCAGTCCTTAAAATAAAGCAGATTCTGACACATTTTGCCACTATTATGAACCTGAAAGGAATACAAATAGACTGTACTATTTGTATAGAAATTACCCTCTATCCCTTCCTAGACTAGATGACTAAACAGAGGGGGTTTTGAGTTTAACTACTGCTAAGTACTTCTGTAATAAATGTATAACCAGGTGCAAGGAACTTTGCCAGTGAGAATTGTGGAGAAGACAGTTACTCAAACTTATTAAAGTGCAAACCTATTTGAATACAAAAAGAACACAATGTTCCGAGAAAGATGCCACAAAAGAAAATGAAAGGACTGAATAAAGAATAAATAAAAGCATTAAATGCTATTTTAGAGAGCACAGTATTTAGAAACTAGTACTACTTGTTACCAGTCTCTACCTAATCATGATATAAAACTGAATCTGAAGTATGTTAAGTCTTCATTATGAACAAGGTAGTTGAAATAAAATGTCCCTCAGTGAATTCAAGAAGCCAGTGAAGAAACTCCATAGTGGCAGACACAGATGCAACATGGGAAATACTCAAACATATCTTAAGAACAAAGAAGGAATAGTCATTTTGTAGAGGACAGAACTGATTCAGGAATCCTCTCAGCATCACTGATCCAGTTTCCCTAAGTCATGCTCTGGACTTGATTCCAGCAGAAGTATTTAACTATAGTTCTACATTACACCACAAACATTTAGTTCTTCTGTCTGTCACCTCCCCGGCTTTCCAGGAAGGAGGAACTTAGGTTACATTTTCCCTACAAAAAGTTAATCTCATCTATAAGGAGAGAACTCTGTTTTCTTACCTCTTTTAAGGACTAAAACTCTGACCTGCTGAGGATATGAACTGTCCAATAGGCCTTAATATAAATGAAGCTGTGTTTCATTTGTTGTTAGTTATCATAACTGTTTAACAAGAAATCTATCGGTAATGTTATGACATTTTAAGGCTAAAGACTGAAAATTACAAACCTGGGTCCAATGACAGGAATTAGTAAGATGTCCTGGAGTTTTGGGTGTTCAAGAACTGGAACACATAGTCCTTTAAATTGCTGTTTCATTAAAAACCATAATTATTAAGCAGTATTAACCCCCCCCTAATATTTAAGTACTCAATTAGACTGAAAACTCTTTATAGCTGCAGAGTACAAAAGACAAATGCAGTGAAAACAGTTAAAAGAATTTGGGAAGCAGTGCTGTAAGGAGACATTCCATATTAAAAATACTGCTGTAAAAGACTAAACATTTAATCAATTGAAAAATAACAAAGCCACAAAGGGATTGACTGAGAAGTGAGTTCAGGGAGAGGGGCAGTGTTCTGACACTCAGAACATTCAACACTCATACCTTGGCCTTTCTTCTGGAAGAAGGTTGTGTTGGTGTCATCAGATCACAGTAACACCACCAGAGAAACCTGGGTCTAATCTGTGCTATCCTGTTGATATTATTAATTATCAACCACTGTTTGACACTACTCATGTACTGCCTGTCTTACTTAATATGCCAGGTTGGTAATAACTTCAATTTTCTTTCCAGCTTAACTTTGGCTGGGTGCTGAGAGCTGAGTGTATATATAGTTGAAAAGAAATGACAACTTGTCATTTTGAAACTGTTCCTGGACTGGGAAGAGACATTATCTTCTCACCTGAGCCTTCTAAAATACAATCTTAAAACATGCAACACTATAAATTAGTTTGCATCTGATGAGTATTTTCTTTTAGGAAAGAAAACAATCTACAAACACACTTTTGTTAAAAACTATTATGAAGTTTCCTTTTCTAATGTAACCACAATTCAAACTACAGAAAGTTGATGAACATGCAATCTTAATTCAGTTTGCAGCAAAGCATTTTCCCTTGAAGCAAAATATCCTACTGCAATACCCATTTCCCCATTTCTACAATCACCCTAAAATTAGCAGAACTCATTACCATTCCAGCCAGCAGAATACTGTCAACTGCCTCTGCATCACAGGAATCTCTTGGCTCCTGTCAGGCAACAGCTCCCTGTACACCCACTGGCATTAATAATTTATTAAAGAAGAACTGGATCTTTTTAGACAGAGTGAAGACCTAGCACAGAGTTTCAAAATAATCTACTTAAACATAATGGCTTACATGTTATCAGATAAATAAATGTTTAATTAGGGCAAGTAAAAATCCAGAATATTATATAAAAATTAAAAATAGATTAAAAAAATACAGCAGCTGCAGGGCATCACTCTGCCTCCAGCTTTTAAAACATACAGATCTTTTCCCTTTCCTAAACAGCTTGTGCAATGAGACATACAGTCATTCTCTTTAATCTTCAATAAAGATGTTCTAAACATGCTCAACTACAGCTTTTATCTTTCTACCACCTTCTCTAGATTGAAGATGCCTTTATGGTATTTCCTACAGTAGTGCCCTAATCCTATCTAAGCTCTGGATCTGCCAGATGAGAAAGAGTTGCTTGCTTTTCCCTCTGTCATTGCCTTTCTTGAACATATTAGATGAGGAATACTGCTAGACAATGAATTTTCATTTAAGATTTAATGCTGACTGGAAATCAATAGGCTTGCATAATGTTAATACCAGTGGACATATATTAAGTTAAGGAATAGCTTCCAGTAATGAAAAGCTCTCATCATCATGCAGAAGATGAAATACCCTGTTATTTTTCCTGTAACAAAGAAACTGCACAAACCTTCTGGACCTCTTCAAACAGCAATTTTTTCACCTGTTCCACTGAGGCCAAGTGGGTATTAACTCTAACAGTTGTGAAACCTGGTGGATGAGACAGATGACTTAACAGAGCTTGATATTTACTCTCTGCCTCCTGTGTACCTAAAGCAGTGACGAGCTGAAAGTGAAAGAAGAGATTTGATATGAAAGAGATTCACACATCAGCCTCTTGCTCAGTGCAAAAAAGTACTGAATAATTCTGTAGAGATAGAGGGACATGGTTGTGTGGTGTGAAGCAGTGAGGAATGTCTATGTCTGGAGGCCTAATTCCAATGAAAACCTCATAAATTTCTTACAAAGGACTTGTTGGAAAAACAAGATCATTGTAAACAGGCTGCAGCAAGGACCAGAAGCAGCTGCTAGTGAGTTCTGTGACACTGTCCAAAGAGCAGTCCTAAGGAGAGGGAGGAGCACATTCAAAACTATGAATTAATAGCTCTTACCCTGATATATAAAAATGTCATTTTTGTGTCCTTTAACATTAGGAATTGATGGATTGCCTATAGGATGTTTGGTTCTACAATGGGGTAAGAGTGTATTTATTCTCAATACCATGTGGTTAATAAGTGGTGCATTTTCTCTGTGATCATTCTTCTGTGGGATCCAAAACTGAAGTCTCGGATTTATGCTCAGTTTAGTTTACACATGTTTCTGTTACTGTAAGCCAACAGGCATAAAGAATAATTTCATATAAAACTATATAAAGTAATCTGTCTGAAGTGAAGCCAATACCTTATTGTAAGGTATTAAAGTCACACAAAATACTGAATTCATATTAACAGCATTCAATTGGTGAATATTTGTTAGTAGTAGTATCTATTTCACATACCTCCTTATTTCTGAACACTTTGGCAAGATACTCTTCAACTTCATGTTGGAAAGAGATTTTGGGGAAAAAAGACATCTTCCTTTAAAAAAGCTGGCAAAGAACTGAAACAAGCAAAATATTTTCTTAGTATTTTTTCCCATATTCTTCAAATTTATAATTTAACCTAAGATGCAGCCACAATCTAAGCTGCAGTTTCTCATTCTTCTGGTTTAATAATGCAGTTTTCCTGGACTCAAAATTCCAAATATTGCTCAGAATATGAATGTATGACTGCTGTTAGCTACATTTCAGAACATGTTCATTAGCATGTTTAGCATCTGCAGTCACCTTGCAGTAAGGTTACCAGTTTCCTTGCTGGCACATCCTTCCCAGCCATACCTTCCAAGGCTACTGTAGCAGTGTTTGAAAGGTGAAGTGTCACCATTCTGTCCTGTTAGAGTTCCCCTAGCTATCCCTGAGGAGAACTTGCTGTTTAGTCCTAGAACTTACTCACAAAGGCTTCTCAGAGAATTTAGCTTCAATTCTCCTAAGTCTCATCTTTGAAACTCTTATTCTATTGCATCATCAGATCTGTTCAGTGTTAGAGAGAACCTTCTCATTTTTCCCTGTCAGAGTTCTTTTTCTCAAGCTTAACTTCTCAGGTTTCCTCCACAGTTCACATTATCCAGCCTTCCTAACAGGGGACATGTGCATCACTGTGGACAAGGATTTTTTTTTTCTATATATACTTACAAATTACAGGACTATCAGGAACAGTTTCATCTTGACACAGTGTTTAACTCACAGGAGCAATAGTAAAGCATTAACACAACAGAAGCTCTGCTGATCCTCATTGAAAATCTTGAAGCTGCCTGGTGAAAGATTGCATGGTTAAAACATACAGGAAATTTCCAGATGTTGCTTTAACTTCTTCTGTAGCTCAGCCTTGATGCAGCTTATATTCTTTGAAAATATTCTCTGTTTAATTTTTCTCTATAAGTAATAAAATAGTTATTTTCCCAAACTGTATCTGCCCACTCCTGTATTGCCTGTATTTTGAAAGATCAGATACACTTCAGTCTGAAATTAAGCTTCCTAAAAATTTAGCAGAATCCTAGAACCATTATGGTTGGAAAAGACCTCTGAGATCATCACGTCCAGCACTGCACAACACCTCCATGCCACTAAACCATGCCCCCTAAGTGCCACATCTGCACATTTTTTAACCCCTCCAGACCCCACCACTGCCCTGGGCAGCCTGGGCCAATGCCTAACTGCTCTTTCAGTCAAGAAAGTTTTCCTAATATCCAACACAAACCTCCCCTGGTGCAACTTGAGGTCATTTCCTCCTGTCCTACCACATGTTCCTTAGGGCAAGAGACTGTGCCCAACCATGCTCCAAGCTCCTTTCAGGGAGTTGTAGAGAGTGACAAGGTCTCCCCTGAGCCTCCTCTTCTCCAGGCTAACCAACCTCAGTTCACTCAGTGGCTCCTCATAACACTTGTGCTCTACACCCTTCACCAGCTTCGTCGCTCTTTGGACACACTCCAAAACCTCAGTGTCCTTGAAGTGAGGTGCCCAAAACTGAACATGGTGTTCTAGGTGTGGCCTCCCTGGTGCCCAGTCCAGGGGGACAATCCCTGCTCCAGTCCTGTTGGCCACACCAATTCCTTTACACCAACTTACATGGAGGGAAAGAGAGAACATTCTCCTGTCAGTGAGGTTTATTCCATCCATAACAAGAAAAGTTTGTACAGTAAAATATTGCATGTATTAGAGGCAATGACAGAGAGGTTCCAAAAGATCAAAAGGGACTTCATATCCCTTGGAAAGATGCTGAAGGAACCAGGAGGGCAGGAAGCGTTCTCCTCTCTCCTCCCAGTTGGAGGCTGGGACCAAGAAGGAGACAACCAGATCAGGTGAATGACTGACTGTGTAGCTAGGGCTGCACTCAGAGTTTTGGGTTCTATGATCTCAGATGTACCTTTGAGAGGCCAGGCATGATGACAAGAGATGGGGTGCATATGACCAGGTGGGGTAAGAATGTTCTGGGGAGCAAGCTGGCTAGATTCACCAGCAGAGCTTTAAACTAGATTTGTCAGGAGGAGGGGATGTATTTCAGAGGGACTGGAAAGATAGAGGGGACACCAACACTTCAGGAGTCAGCAAGGGAATGCCTGTAAATCATCCCAAAGAAACTAGAGAGGGCTTCATCCATAAGGTGACAAGGCCAAAAGCCCAGCTGAAGTGTCTTTACACCAACGCACGCAGCATGGGTAACAAGCAGGACGAGTTGGAGGCCATGCTGCAATCAGAAAACCACGACGTGGTTGCCATCACAGAAACATGGTGGGATGATGGACAGAGCTGGAACACAGCAATTGAAGGCTACAAACTAGACAGAAGAGACAGACTGGGAAGGAGGGGTGAGGGTGTTGCCCTCTGTCAGGAGATGCCCTCAACTCAGGAGATGGATAGACTGGGAACAGTTAGATCTGAGAAACAACCATGAACAGGTTGAGAGCCTGCAGGTAAAACTGAAGGATCAAACCACTGAAGGATCAGCTTGTAGTTGGAGTCTACTACAGGCCACCTGATCAAGGGGACCCTGTTGAGGAGGCCTTCTTGCTTCAGCTACAGGACGCATTAAGCTTGCCAGCCCTTGTCCTGATGGGGGATTTGAATCACCCAGGTATCTGCTGGAAAAGCAATCCAGCAGGCTGCAAGTAATCCAAGAGATTCCTGGAGTTTGCAGAAGACAACTTTCAGGTACTACACAAACCAACCAGAGATGAAGTATTACTGGACCTGGTGCTCCCCATTGCAGAGGAAATCACTAGAGAGGTGAAGACTGGAGGCAGTCTAGGCTATAGTGGCCATACCCTGGTTCAGGAACAAGACACAAATGTGAAGCAATTCCTTGGTTAAAAAGAACAGTTAGAGAATAAAACCACTGTAAGCAGCCTGGTGATTTCAAAGCCATACAGCTGGGGGTTCAGATGACAGCCACAGAACCTGCACCTTCAGCCCTCTATGTATGCACCTTCCATGCTCATTATCTCAAGAAAGACACAATGCAGCTTAAAAAGGCTAAGGGAAAGGTGATGACCTATAGAGCTGGAGTGGCCCTCAAACAGGGAAATACTAAACAGTTTGCAATCTTCCAGGCTGGGAAACATAGTTGAGGGGGCATTGAATCGTCATGGTTTGGGCCGGAAGGGACTTTAAAGATCATCTAGTTTCCAGCCCCCTGACATGGGCAGGGATGCCATCAATTAGACCAGGTTGCCCAGCACCCATCCATTCTGTCATTGAACACCTCCAGGGATGGGACATCCACAACCTCTCCAAGTAACCAGTTCCAGTGCCTAACCATGCTCTGAGTAAAGTATTTCTTCCTAATATCTAATCTAAATGTCCCCCTTTCAGTTTAAAACTGTTCCCCCTTGTCCCATCACTATCTGTCCATGAAAAAAAAAGTCCATCTCCTTTTTTGTAAGCTTCCATAAAGTACTGAGAGGCTGCAAGAAGGTGTCCCTGGATCCTTCTCTTCTCCAGGCTGAACAATCCAAAGTCTCTCAGCTTGTCTTCATTGAAAGGTGCTCCATCCGTCTGACCATCTTCATGGTCTCCTCTGGACCTGCTCTAAAAGGTCCATGTCTTTCTCATGCTGAGGGCCAGAGCTGGACATAGTGCTCCAGAAGGGGAGCACTCACTTTATTAGGAGAGCAGAGGGACTGAATCCCCTCCCTCAACCTGCTGGCTATGCTCAGGACACAGTTGGCAAAAAAAAAAAAAAAAAAAAAAAAACAAACTTATAAAATCAGACTTAATAGAAATGCTGGTAAGGGACATCCCCTCCAGTGCCTCTACAAACCTAAATGTTAGACTTCAAATAAAACTAGCAGGACCAAGGTTCAAAACCTAAAAAAGGTTTGTTTTTTATCGACGGACCTGCTGTGCAGGACACGATGCCCCTGCAAACGCTTGATGGACTAGAAAGCCCTCGACGGAGCTCCTGCTCCCCATCTCCCGACCCTGTTAGGAGCTGGTGCTGGGGTGGCCATGCTGGAGCAGGGCTTTGGTCCAGCTCCGCTCACCCGCACCACGGGCTGATTAACGCCGAGCCAGGTCTAACTTCCAAAGCTTCTTTCCCCACCCGTTCCCACAGAAGGAGAACGGCAGTCAGCTCGCTACTGCGGGGAGCGGAATTCGGGGCTCCCTTCTCCCTGTCCCCATCCACCCCCTACTGAAAACACCAAGGAAGGGAGGGATGGGCACAGGTCCCCGCAACCTCCTTGGGACGGTGCGCGGCACCGCAGGCCAGGCCCAGAACGCGGCACGGCTCACCCAGACGCTCTCCCGCTGCTGCCACCCCCAGAGCTCCGGCGGCCCCCGAGGGCAACACAGCCCCGGGTCAGCCCCTGCGCGCTCCGCCCTTCTCGTGGCGTCCCGGGGCCAAGCCGCGTTCCACCACCGCGCATCCTACCACCCCGAGGCAGCGCCCAGAACCCCCCTACGCCGCCAGAACCCCACCTACCGCCGCGCCCCAGGCTGCTCCCTCCTCCTCCTCCGGGGAGCGGCAGGAAGTCCTGCCTCTGCGGCCGATAGGGCGGTGCTGGCTCGATGTTACTTTGGCAGCCAGGCACGCCACCGCGGGGTCAGGAAGAGGCCGTTGGGCTTTGCGGCGGGGTGGCCAGGTCGTAGAGACACTCTCCAGGAGGGCACGGGCAGGGCGGTGACGGCGGCGCTGGCCGGGCCCCGGCCGGGGTGAGCCGTGGTCTTGCCATCCCTGTGGCCACTTCACCCTCGGGCAGAGCCCATTTTGCTGTGGTGTGGGCCATTGCCACGTCATAGATTTATAAAGGTTGGAAAAGACTTCTAGGATCATGTAAGTCCAACTGTGCCCCCAACACCCCTATGGCACTAAATCATGTCACCAAGTGCCATGTCCACAGAGTTTTTGGACAGCTCCAGGGATGGCAACTCCACTACTGCCCTGGACAGCCTGTGCCAATGCATAACCACTCTTTGAGGGAAGAAACTGTCCCTAATATCCAACCTCAACATCCCCTGGCAACTTGAGGCTATTTCTTCTTGTCCTATTCTTAGTTACCTGTGACAACAGATCAGCCCCCACCTCACTACAACCTCCTTTCAGCACGTTTGTGCTCTAGATCCTTCACCAGCTTTGTTGCTCCTTTCTGGACACTCAATAGCACCTCGATGTCTTTCTTGGAGTGAGGGGCCCAAAACTGAACCCAAGATTCAAAGTGTGGCCTCAGCAGTGCCCAGTACAGGGCAATGATCGCTGCCCTAGTCCTGCTGGCTACACTAGCGCTGATCCAAGCCAGGCTGCTCGTGGCCTTCTTGATTACAAGGCCTAAGTCTCGGGAGAGCTGCTGGCATTGCTCAGAGCAGATACCTGCAGTGGAGCAGCATGTTCCTGTGGTACGGGGTTGCAAGGAAGTCATGATACTACAGTAGCACAGGCTGCAAGTTCAATGCACAACTCCAGTACATAAAGGAATTAACCTGCCAAAATGTTGCTGACAGCAGGTTTTTTGTGGATTTGTTTGGTTTTCTTTTTGTTTGTCTGGGGGTTTTTTGTTTGTCGTTTTGTTTGTGTTTTTTCTGCTGAAATGCTGCCAAATGAATTATAATATCAGGTTTGTATTTCCACCCCTCCTGGACGTAAATGCCTGCAGATTCCTTCTCCAACATGAAGCACGGTACGTACTCTCCTATCGACCCTCCCCAGGGCGCTGCCGAGTCAGAAACTGAGGCACCCACACGAAAGATCCATAGCCAAGTCAGTGTCTGTAGTAACAAGTCTGTTGGTTTAAAACACTTTACCACACAGAGGAAAGCGCGGAGTGCCCTGGAAACGATGAGTCCCTCACAACCGGTCTTGGGCCAGCCGCGGCACCGCCCGGCTGAGTGACGCGGTGACGGGAAGAGAACGCAGCCAGCACACTCCATCAACACTCCCACCCCAGGACCTACTACTGGCAGCGGAATTGCTTCTAACCCGGGCGGAGGCCAAGCACGCCCCACGGCACCCTCCCCTTCCGGAGCAGCTCCCTCTTCCCCGGCCGTTCTAAATCCCAGACTCCTCCCTCAGTCCTCAAGCAACCCGGGCTCAGGGTAAAACCTCCCCTCCCAGCTCAGCGCCTACAGACGCTTCGTCACCGCCCCCTACAGACAGCACCTCTGGCACCGCCCATCGCGGGAGTACGTGATGACGCACAGTGACGCAGTACGCCAACGGCCCAGGCGCTGGGCAGTTGAGGAGTGAGCTTGCTGCTGCACTTGCGGGGCTTTTGTGGGTTGCGTCCGTCTGAACGGAGCAGCGGGAGCTGGCTGAGCCCTCCGTGTCTTGCGGGCTCGGCGGGAAGCCGAGGCCAGGCATGGGCCTGATCTTTGCTAAGCTGTGGAGTCTCTTCGGCAGCCAAGGTGGGCACGGGGGCCTGAGCCGGCTGTCGGGCGGCGAGCCGTGGTGTGGGGGCGAGCGGGGCTGGGGGCCGTGGGGAGCCGCCGGAGGCTGGGGCCTGCTCCTCTTGCTGAGCTTCCCGAGGGAGCGTTACGGGCACGCGTTGGGCTTGTCTTTGTGCGGCGCCTCATGCTCCTTGGGGTCGCTTTGTCCCTCTGCCTGAGGTGGTCTCCTCCTCAGCCCTTGCTGCTCCGCGCCACCTCGTTCGTCCCGAGCAGCCCTTCTAGGGGAATGCTCCCCAGTGCGCGCAGTTCTAACTGCTCCTGCCTCTCAGACGTGCTTTTTTCGCCTGAAGCTTTGATGGACGATGAAGGTCTTGTGCGATTTTGCAAACTATGTTTTTAAGTCGCAGTCTTATACTAAAATCTTGCTGTTTTTTAAAAACATGCTATTTTTATTCTTAAGAAAGAAAAACAGACTAAATAAACTCGTGCTGAGGCCTTTGAGGTAAAGATCTATTTGTGCTTTGGCAAAGATGGTAGTTAAGTGCGGTTAGGGACTCAAGAAAAGCACTTTTCAAGCCAAGAACAAAAAGGTCGTAAGGGCATAGCCTTCTGTTCTCTCCTACCTAGTGCACCCAGCCCCACAGTGCTTTAAACCAGAGTTCAAAACTTGTGGTTGCCACAGCCTGTAGCCAGACAGTTAAAATAAAAATACAGGGGTTTTTAAATGGATTAATTGATTTATTTTTATGAATTTTTCTTACCTAACCTTTTTCGCTTAGAAAATAAAATAGACATGGAGTAAACTCCATGTTTGTATTGTTTTTTATTGAGGCTGTGAGTCTGAAGCAGGCAAACTTACGTTAGTATTACTGTTCTCTCATCAGATTTCCACATGTATGCTTCATTCCCATTTTAAAGTCACTAAAATGTAGTTAAACTTTTTTTGTGCAGCAGTTGCAATTTTGCAAGTTTTGGAGGCACATGCACCTGAAGTCCCTTTAATAGCCTTGTTGCTGCACATAACACATTTCAATTCTGTCCATACCAGAAAAACGATCTCTGTGTGTACACATACAAACATCTATGTACCAAGCAGGTTTTCAGTGGAATGTGAGTGGGAGGGAGATCCAGGCCATTTATCTTTCCCTCACATACGCTATTCCACCACATTGTTCCTAAAGTTTTCTAGCAGATTCTTCTGAATTTGTTGTTGATTTGAAGAATCCTGGTTTTCTGAACTGGAAAACCCATTTGGTAAGTTTCATGGTTCCCCTATTCTCCAGAAAACTGTTTTCATCACATACTGCAATCTGCAACTCCTTTGCTTCTGTGAAGGACTCCAAAGAGATGTGTATAAGCAGAGAACTAATCATGAGATAACTTCTGGTGAATTGGAGTGTTGGTCTGTATGGTACATTATGTTGTCAGTATTTGCCTTTTGGAAGGAAGGAAGATGTGCAGTTCCTTTGTTTTGGGTTCTTTTTTGTTTGGTTGTTAGTACATGACATTAGATCACATTGATTCCGTTTCATCAGAGGAAAGCACGTTGTCTTTGTTACTGCCTGTTAATTCCTGGAGGAAAGTTACTCTTCATACATCTAAAATGTTAATGAAAATTAGTATCACAGTTAAGATGGATGCAGCACTACCATGAGGTACTTGTCCTGTGGCTTTTATCCCACTAAGAGGCTTGCAGGGTGTGTTCTGACCTTGTTTTATTGCTGGTGTTCTTTTTAATTTGGTTTTTTCCTATTTTTTGCCCCTTTTGCATTTCTTTTCAAGGCCAAAATTGAAATTCCACCCTCAGAAGTTCTCTTCAAACATAATTTTTTTGACCAACCTAGTAGGAAATTATTCTCTAATTACATAACTATTTTCCTCTAAATAATATTATTAATAATGATATTATGTAGCCATTATTGAGCTGTTTTCAGTTGCCCTTTTATTTATATCAAATCTAGGCAATTTCTTGGAGAATCTGTAGACTGCCCCATGAAACTACTTGTTGAGCAGACTAGCACAATAGCTTACACAAAGATTTTGACTATCTAGAGGGATTATTCCAAAGATGCTGTACGTCCCTGATGTGTATGGAGTGCATCATCAGTTCATCATGGCTGGTGTGGGTTGTGCTGATAGTCTGAAGTACTTGATACTGGCAAAATGGAAGGTTAAAGAAAGCAAAGATGGAGAAGTGTCATCTGTCTTCCATCAAGTAAAGCCTGGGGGAGGAGGTGTGCCTAGGTGCTAGAAGATACAGAACAGGAAACTGTTGGCATTTCACTCAAGCACTAATTATGCACTGCAGTTTTGCTTTACGTAAATGTAAATAATAGCTGAGCTGAAAATGCCAAATCTGAAAGGGATTTGATAAGTAATGTCTGATGTCTGGACAACATTAAAGAAATGCCTCCTGGTGAGCTAATACTATTAATTCAGAGGAAAAAAGATATGTTGGTAGCTTTCTGAAAAATGCACATCTTAAGATAAATAACATCTTTAAATAGGCTTTATGTGGTTTTGTGCCTTGGGGTCCAGTGCAGTTAAAGTAAATGCATGATGCATAGAAAATTGAGGTCACTCAGCATGATTTCTGCCTGGCAGAAAAACCTTGTAATGAAGGTACCTTAGATCCTGCTAAAGCACTGAGTGTCATTTTATTAATTTACTCATCTTCTTTAGCAATCATGCAATTTGCTTCCCTTACCATCCTTTCCAACGCTAAGGAGGAGGTACTGGAAGGAAGGTCAAGAGACTTGGCCTGATCTGTCTCTGAAGGCATTCAGCAGTAAATGTCTGTTAACTAGTGTCTTCACCTCTTCAGTAGCATTTCTTACTATTTGTGTTCAGCTGTTTTAGCTCTGTGACTTGGGTAGCATCAGTGTGTTCATACTAGGGAGTTGAATCTCTCTTGTCTGTCTGATTTCAACTCGCTGTACATGCAGCAGAAATGGTTCTAGTTGTTCTAGTTCAGCCCATTTTGATTATGGTTAGCTCATTTTGGCAAACCCAGACTGTCTTATGGTGCAGAATGTGATGGTTGAAGTAGTGTTGTCTGATGGCTTTGACCTGTGGTGGGAACTTTGGAGAAGGGGAATGTCTGTAGCTTTTTCTCCTGCTTCTCTGGCAGGACGCTTTCCCATTGCAGTGCACCATCTCTGCACATCTGGTATGTGGCATTATGGAACAACAGAAGCTGCAGTGCAGAACATTTTGAGGAGACTGGGTGATGCCTGTGCTGACCTGTGAGTCAGTGACTAATGAAAGAGGAAAGCTAAAAGTCTCTGCCCTGAGCATAGTCCAGCAGGAAATATCTGTTTAGTTCTGTGGGTATGTTTGGAAGGGTTCATTTCCAGTTTAAATTTGGCACTAGTCTTTAAACAGTGGCTGTTTCTGTTTGGGAAGTGATGGTGGTCAAAACTACTCCAGGGCATTATTTAATCTTGTTTTCTGGGGTCTGTGCTTTTTCAGTGCAGAGGTTAAAGTCTGAAGGAGGACAATAAGCATTTCTGTGTCTTTGAGCTCTCAGTATATATTGTTTCTGAATTGAATAGTAATTGAATGATGTGAGCTGAAATAGAAATACTTCACTTACTACAGAAACAATTTGCTTTTCGTCTTTTTTTTTGCTATAGAACTTACTGATGGCTGCCTGATTCTTCTTCCATATTTTCAAAATTAACAGAAAGTATTACCTGAGTATAGTTTTCATGTAAAATCCTATGTCTTACAGCCATTTAAAGTTTAATTATAAAATGTCATAAGTTCAGATTGAATTTTAACTTATTTTTAAAATAACTGAAAGTATGTTAAAAATCAAACTTCAAAAATTACCTGCTTAAGCTAGGATTCCCTTCTCAAATAGCACAATTTTCTAAGCAGCATGTAGTAATATGAGTAAGTGGTGGAGCAACCAAATTGCTCTTAATGAAACTATAAGGAAAAAAAAGTGATTGTCAGGAACATACAGGCAACTCTGACGGTTGTCGGTACCTTGTGCCTTGTTCCTCTGTGGGTGTGGGAGATATTCACAAGAAATTCACAAATCTGTATTTTAATTTTGGGGGTTTTTTTTGAATGGTAGTCATTCAAAGTCTTCCTGGCTGCTCTGAATGAATAGTAGAGGTGTTAAAAAACTGCAGTAAGAAAAAATAGTAAGCTCTAAGTCAGGGTGGTTAAACTTCTGTAGCTTCACAAGCCTTCCTTAGGCTTGCTGACAGTTCCTTGACTGTACAGTCAGGTTAGCAGGGACCATCAGCTGCAAAACCAAGTGGTTTTGATTCCAGTAAGTACTAAAGGCAACTTTCTTGTAACATATTTAAGAAGTTCTTTTGTGCTTCAAAGAAGACTTGAAGGCAGCTTTTAGCGTGCTGAATGAATCTTTGTATTGGAATTGCTTTGAACCTTAGTAAAATGTGATTCCTCCTGCCTCCTCTTTAGGAGACTTCTGTCTGCGTCCTGTCTTCAGCCTTGAAGCCTCCAAGGTGGTTGTTCTTCAGAACTAGATATGTGGTTGGTACTTCACAGCCTGAGAAGTATAGGTACCCTTTCCAATATTCATTTCTTTCAAATCAGCTTTGCTTATCATCAAAGTAATGAGACATTTTTTCTTATTATTTTTAATCTTTGAAAATTAAGAGGAAAGAGCAAAGTTGTGAGAATTGAATCTTCAGGTTTGGGTCCTTTAACCACAGGGAGGAATGTAGGAGAGGAAGTGAAGAGAACAGCATATTCTGTCTTCCTTCTAACATCTGCAAGATTATCTCCAGTGTCCTATTATGTTGTAATACTAGATTGCCAGATGTTTTTGGACAATGCTGTGTAGGTTGGTGTTTTGTTTTGTTCTTTAAACAGTCTGCCAGGAATGGTTGCTATATCAGAATTCTTTGGATTCTTTGGAACAGTAGTATAATACTATCCTGTGTATACCTACTTTTTCCATTTACTTTTTTCCCCCTCTTTGTATCTGATTTATAAAGACACTGCTTTTCTGCTCTGGCAGCTCTGTTATGGATTTTCTTCTTCCCTTGCCAAGAACATGGTGGACTGTGAAGATATTCATGAGTACAACCCAAACTGAGTTTGAATACCAGCCAGTGAAAGGGAGGAAGTTTGTAGTCTGTAACTACAGAACACAAATAAGACCATAAATCACTGCCTGTGGTTTACTCAGTAATTGTCCTTTCTCTTAAAAGTAGCATCTACCTTCTACTCCAGTTGCTCTTATAAACAAGTACTTGCCTTCTTAGAGTTTTGTTCTTAGTTTTTAAGTTCCATGTTTTCCCTATAATACACAAATGCAAGTAAAAATTCTGTAATCTAACCAAACTACACAGAAATTCAACTTTTGAATATGTTTGTAAGTGAAGAGTCACCATAGATGACAGCTCCAGAAGCATCTGCCATTAATAAAAGGTAGAAACTGCTATTTGTATGGGCTGATGCTTTCATTGTATCATTTTCCTTCTCAAATCAACATTAAATGATACTTGTGTGATGTGTTTCTTGTTTTCACTTGTCCAGTGACTATATAAAGTACCGTTTGACTACAAAGTAACACAGATAAGCTGTCTTTATTTTCCAGCTAGTGTTGAACCATTCACATTTCAGTGGCTTTCAAAAAGTCATCTTAATGGAGATGTTTTAACTTTTATTACTTGAAGTAGCATGATACTGTTTCATCCAACACTTCTCATTCATTCTTAAGACTCTAGTGTTCTGAGGTGAAGGTGGGAAAGAGCAAGGTCATTCCTGACTGGAATTCCTTTCCTTTTCTTCCTTGAAAATAATTCACACAGAATGTTGCAGAAGTAGAGTCATAATCCAGGCAGTGGTTGGCAACATGGCTGTTTTGAAACCAACAGAAGGATATTTCTGTTTTTGAACTTTGAAAGTCCTTTGAACTTAATTGAATTTGAAGAAGTGGACAGTCTCTTCTTCAATGTGACATTGCTTATTTGAGCTGAAAGCAGAGAGGATTTCATACCATTTCTGTCTTGGGAAAGGTTATTAAACACTGCTGTTGCTGCTTATGGGGCTAAGAGCATTACTGGGTTTGAGGCAAGAAGGTTTTTCCTTGGAACGTGATGGCAGGGTGCAGTAGGAGGGGAACTGATACAGGGAAATAAATACCTTCCAGTTTATGTTGGGGACATAACACATAGCAACACTTTTAAAAGTCCCAGGTCAATGACTGATTAAAATCACTTTCAATAGGAAAAGACCTAAGTTTTTATATATAAATAGATTTCAAACAAACAGATACTTTAATTCTCCTTAAAGCACCCACTTGCAGGCAGGAATCCACCAGCTCGGTATTTATGATAGATCTTCTGACCTTTAAAGAATTATAAGTCTTGTAGATTGAAAGTGGTATTTTAGAGGAAATCCTTAAGCTGTGAGCCATGCTTTGTTTTGGAATAAGTTCCCTAGAATTTTATATACTACCCCGTCAAGAGTGAGTCTCTTCTGACTTTTGATGCAAACTTTGTTTCTAGTATCTATTTGTAAATTCTCTGCTCTCAAGTGATTTTCTTTTGTAGTAGTAGATAGATCAGTATTGTCTAACTTGATACATGTATCACAAGAGCCTCCATTCCAATTGAGTGTGCTGCTTCCTCTGAAATTACAAGAAATGTTAGCTATAGAGAAGTATATAAGTTCTGGGTTTAGGGTTTGGGTTTTTTTCCCCTCTTCCTATGTCTGGAAAAATAGCATTGCAGAACACTATTCTATAATAAAGCTCGACTTCCCAGCAGGTTGAGAAGGTTCCACCTTTTGCTCAGGTGAGGCCCCACCTGGAGAACTGTGTCTGGTTCCAGGCTCCTTAGTACAAGAGGGATGTGGACATACTGGAGAGAGTCCATCAACAGGCCACAAAGATGATGAAGGGACTGGAGCATCTCCTGCATGAGGAAAGGCTGAGAGAGCTGAGAATGTTCAGCCTCGAGAAGAAAAGGCTCAGAGGGCATCTTGTTAATGTGTATAAATGCCCAAAGGGAGAGGGCAAAGATGGGAGAGCCAGGCTGTTCCTGGTGTCCAGTGACAGGACCAGAGGCAATGGTCACAAACTGAAACAGAAGAGTGTCCCTCTAAATATCACTGTGAGGGTGACTGAGCACTGGCACAGGCTGTCCAGGGAGGTTGTGGAGTCTCCATCCTTGTAGATACTCAAAAGCTGTTTGCGTGTGAACCCGGGCACCAGTCTTTAAGTGGCCCTGCCTGAACAGAAGAGTTGGACCAGTTGACCTCCAGAAAGTGTCTTCCAGCCTCCACCATTCTGTTTTTCTGTGACTTTCCAGTTCAGAAATCACAATGTTGGAGTTTGTGATCCACTCAAAATACAACTTCATCTTAGTTTTTACTGTGTGAATGATGTTGGTCCCTGAGCGCTAGTGCTTTGTGCAATCTTGATGTTGGGTGATGTTTTTAAGATGATACACTGTTATGTTATGGGGGTTTTTTACTGTATTTTTCTTTCTGGAATTAGATTTTTTTTTTTTAAATGAAGTAATCATACTAGCAGCCATTCCTTTAGGAAGACTTCCAGTTCTGACTTTTCCTAAAGCTGTAGTCTCAAGAGAAGAGGAGGCTTTATGGATTCAGGTTTTTTTCACTGTCCTGAAGTCAGCAGTTTTCCATGGAACCTACTGAAATGAGCCAAACAAGCAGTTGCTTTCTTCAGTAAAGAAAAGTGATTAACCAGTTTGTAATTACTGCTTTTTTCCACTGATTTGTTCTTGTCTTTTTTTGTGTATATGCAGAGCACAAAGTAATCATAGTGGGACTTGATAATGCTGGAAAGACAACTATTCTTTACCAATTGTAAGTCTATGAACTATTTTTTTTCCTGTTTACATTTTAGTATTTGTCACTGTTTAATCATCAAATATTGAGCTTTGCAAAGTGGTGGAATCTCTAGGGTTCTAGGTCACAGTTTGTACATGAATAGTGTTAGTTGTTCTAAACAGAGGAAAAATTGAAGTGGAGCTGTTGTGTTTTAAAACTGAACTGTAAATTGAATAACAAAATTGTGCATAGAAGCAGAAAGTGATCTGCAGATTCTTTTGCCATCAAAGCCTATTTTTATTTGTAAGAACAGAAATAAATAATCCTGTTGCCAAAAACTGCAGAGAAGAAAGTGGTTTTTAAATTAATGGAAATTCTAGCCACAGTATAAAAAATCCATAAAATTTTCCTGATTCCAGTGTCTAAAATTTATGATGAGTTCCTCAAAATACTATTTTGTCATTCTTGGGTTCTGCCTTAAGCATTTTCAGTAGCAATATTGCACCCAAATCTTGCCAGCCTTACAAGAATATCGGTGATAAAGTCAAGAATATTGGCAGGAACACAATTACCATTGTAACTGTGGAAAAGGAAGAGAGTGTAGCCAAATGGCTGTGCATGTATTTGGATACTGAGGCAGCAGAGGATGTTTTCCAAAAAGCACATTTCCATAAGCACTTTGGACAAAGCTTAAAGTTAGAACTGAGACCTTTTCATAGAATCGTAACATTTTCAGCTATGTAAACAAACAGGCCTTTGGAATTTGTTTTAATATTGAATTACTAAGTTGAATGCTCTAATACAATTTTAATCTGATTTTTGTTTTGTACAATTTAGTGTTTCTCTTATTTGGGATCTTTAGAACAGCAGCTTCCAGTTGGAAACAAATGCACTTTAGATATCTCAAAGATTGTCCTTTAAAAAGAGAAGCCTCTTAAAATACAGATGCTTGTCCCTTTGTTAAAAGCCTTTTCTCTGCTTAGTTTTTGTTGCTGATGTCTTTAAGCACGTCTCCAGTCTCTGCTACAAAAGCACACTAGAACTTCATCAACCACAGTTTTTAGTCCAAATTCAGATTGAGCTAATCTTTTTACTAAAGAACTGCTATTAAATATTTGCTTTATTTCCATAAAAACCTCAAAAAACTTATTTTGAAATCTGCTAGATTTTGAATCTTCTTTTTCAGTTGTGCATGTTTACTTTTTGCGCAAGTTGCAATTGGGCTGCGACAAGCCTTGTGCATTTTACTGGCTCATCTGTGTGGTGTGGTGTTGTTTCCTTTAGCTTAATGAACGAAGTGGTTCATACTTCTCCAACCATAGGAAGCAATGTAGAAGAAATAGTGGTGAAAAACACTCATTTCTTAATGTGGGATATTGGAGGACAAGAATCCTTACGGTCATCGTGGAACACCTATTATTCAAACACAGAGGTAGGAGAAGATACTTCCAAATCTGCAACTTCAATAAGTTTGAACTTGTTTATTATGAATATTGGTAGGATTCCATCTGTGTTGGGTTTATATCTTCTCGAGGAAGAACAAAAAGTACCAGGTGTTTGGTATGGAGCCAACTTTCTGGTTTCTGTGTGACCTGGTCTAGGGAATCCTGCTCTAGCAGGGGGGTTGGACTAGATGATCTTTTGGGGTTCCTTCTAACTCCTAACATTCTGTGATTCTGTGAATACTTGAAGTGGTTTTTTCCCCTATACTTTAAAGTAACATTATTTGGTCTGTGGTGTAAACTATGAAGTTAGACTTTTTTCCTAGAAAACCAAATGATATCAAAATTAGATGATATTTAAGGTCCTTTCCAACCTGAGCCATTCTATGATTCTATGAAAATACATTTCAGACCAAACAGGGTTTTTGAATGTTTTTTAAAGTAGATTAGAAAGCAAATTTGCAGTGTACTTGCAAGTCCAGTGCAGATTTGCAGTGGTTAACCTGACTTTGGTACATCTAGTCTGAAATGTTTTTGAGGTAATGAGAATTAACAGTGAAACTTTTTCTGAGCAGTGGTTCTTAAAAACCTCTTCTGCTTCTGGCTTTTATCCAAAGGATGAAGGACAGTCTAGCTGTGCAGTACTCGTGGGCTGCTGGTGAAGCTGCCATTGCTGGAAAGGTTGCAGTAGAACTTGGCAACAGTTGTCTTTTGGGAGTCTGTTTTTTATGCCAGTCTTTTTGATGCCAAAAGGTTCTCGGTGCAACATGCATGTGAAATCACTGTAGCCTCACTTTGAAACTTCCTGATGTAAAAGATTTTGGACTTCATTTGTTACCATTTTTAAAAGCAGAGCTCTCTTGTAGGTAATGACATAAGCATTCCATCCTTATGTAAAATGATGCTTTCTCTCCTATGCCCCACTAGAGAGGGGAGCTGAGGGTGATCAGCTGTGGATCTTCAGATACTTTTTCTGCTGAAAAGCTGGTGATGACATCTCAGCCTTCATCTCTAGTCTTTTAAACTTACCCAGAACAATATGGGTACATCTAAGACATACATGAGGGTGAAGGGACTTCTACCAGAATTATCTTGTGCAGTAACAATAAATTCTTGATGTTTGTCCATTGAGAATCTTGGGTTTGGAATTTGGGGAGATGCATGTTAGTTCTCTTTTTCATCCTTTTGGGATGTTGGTTGTGTTCTGGCTAGTAAGTATTTGAAATCCAGTGCTTTCTAGCACTTTGAAAGAACTTTCCCTTTACTTAGAAGCTTTGTCTGCTGGAAACAGTTGAGGAAGAAAAGGAATCTGTTTAGTATGCTAATCCTAGCCTTCCCAATATGAATAATTCCTTTACTGCTCCTCCTCATCTGCTAGACATGACAAAGTCACAGCAGCATTAAATTGACTTAGTTTTTCATACTTTGTGGTTATTCTCAATGGGTAATGAATCTCCTTAATTTCATAAGGCAAAGTAATTTGAAGCATATGTTGGAGAATTATAGCAATGACTTCTGATCCTACTTTTTTGTTACTATCTCTCTTCTCTTTTTTGTCTGTAAATTGAAGCAATCTAAACAAAACCTTTGGAGTAATGTAAAAATCCCACAGATAAGCTTTCCAGTGCATACTTGTCCTAATTAGTTTCTAATGGCTGATTCTACAATTCTGTTTCAAGAGTGAGATGGTATTCTCACAGACAGGATGTAGAGAGGAGCTAACAGACACAGGGTTTGGGGGAAAGGAGAGAGGAGGAAGCTCTTATGATTAAGTTGTTGCAGGTAGGGGCAAATAGGAAGAGAACTGTAGTGAAAGATGAAGGGATGGAGAAGAATGTCCATTTTGGAAGAGCAGTCAGTGATGGAGTCTCTGAGATGAGTATCATCTAGTTGGATCTCTGCAGGAATGCTGATCTGTTGTTAGTTTGTATTACTACAGTATTATGGAATGCTTACAAGCATTTACTGAGTANTTTCCTCTGCAGTGCAGCATGTGTTCCCTCTAATTTGTTTCCTTTTTTTCCTTAGTATATTTATAATTATTATCATCACCATAACATGTTTGATCTCCCTACTTGGTGTTCCCACCTGTCATGATGTTAGTGCTGCTTGGAGCACACTCTGGGCAGGGCAAGTGTTGAATGCTGATCTGTTGTTAGTTTGTATTATTACAGTATTATGGAATGCTTACAAGCATTTACTGAGTATTATCTACTGTGTTACACTCTTATCTTTTCCCTCTCTAGTGTAAGGCTACAAAATACGGGGTACAAGGCAAAGGACAGAAAGAGTGGGGTTGAAAGAGAATAATTTTCATATCAGTGACAATTGCTTCCTATGGGAGACCCAAGGTACCAGAGCTAGGAGTGTCTCAGGATTCACAAGTGCCTGGCTATGAGTTGCGCCTGGCAGGAGGGAAGGGTAAAATCACTGCTGTAGCTGTCTCCAGGTGCCTTGCTGGAAGGGTACAATGTTGCAAGTGGGAAGCTAACTGCACAGGCCCTTTACTTTTTAAAGGTTAAGGTGTTCTGCAACAGCACAATACAAAGACCTTCATAGCTTTCTGAGGCCTGATGTACTATGAAATAATATTTCTTAGGCCTTGTGGGTAAGGTGATGCTGGATTGCTAAACATGCTTCTTTCAAAATGGGGAATTTCAATTGAAGTTTTACAGTTTTCTGAGTATGAAGTAGCAGTGGACAGTCATAGCTGTTTTATTGACAACTGTGTGGCAGGTTGGTCATCCACATTTCAAATGTAATCTACTATCTACAGGTGCTTCTGGTGCCTGCATCACTCTGTTGCTTATGGTGTAGGGCCTGAAAATCCACCAAGGAGATTTAACCATAGTACATGAAGGTGGATCTTAATAACAGGGCTGAAGTGTGTAAGCAGAATCTTTATTTTGTTTTTAAACCATGATCTTCATTTATGATTCCCAAGGCTCTAGAAAAAGACCATAGCAATAACCCTCTTACTCTGTTTTCTGGTGTGCTCTGAAAGTTTGTCTTTCTCCTATAGGAAGACTTGTGGTAGTGGCCTTTTGAAACATGCTTTCTGTACTTTATATTTTGTACTTACACACTGTACTGTTGTTTTTTCCCCCTAGTTCATCATTCTTGTTGTTGACAGCATTGACAGAGAGAGACTTTCTATTACAAAAGAAGAACTTTACAGAATGCTGGCTCATGAGGTATGGTGGGGAGTTGGGATAGTAGTTTGCTTTTGTTGTGAACAACCAGATAACATTCCATGCTTCCTATGTTAGTAGAAATCACACTCACAAAAAAATTTCAGAGCCTAAATGTGCATGGATGTTGGCATGTATTAAATGCTTGTAAATTATAAAAAACCCAGGAAAATTATGAAGCACACTTACAGGGCTCGTTTCTATGTAATCAGATGATTCTTTATTTTGCAAATGTTGAAGTGGTAAAATACCTTGAAATTTATGTTAACGTAGCTGGGTTTGTTGTTCTCCACCACTGTCTCTTTCAGTTGGTTTAAATTGCAAGAAGCTTTTCTTTAAATTGTTTTTAGTTTAGAAGGTAGGCTATTCTTGTTCATTTTAATCCTGTTCCTTGAAATTAAGGAGCATCTCTGATACTGTGGGGAAACTTGTTTGTAGTTTTGTTATTATGTGTCATATTGAGGACTGGTCAGCATTGAGTCAGCTCCCTCAAACATCCTAAATTAACATCTGCATTGGATTAACTAAAGTACCTTAAAACTTGTGGTCACTCTCAAGCTAAACTAGGGTCAGCTTAAGTCTAAATATCTCCCTTCATTTTTGAAGGAAAAGGATTTAGTACTGGGAAAGAAATTCTGTGGAGTTAATTTCTCTGAGAGATTTGCCTTATTCCAAATGAGGTTTTTACTTTAGGTTAAAGTAGTTTGGGTCTGGTAGCAAAGAGCAAATATACTACCAAAAAAGGTGGGAAGATGACTTTTTGTGGTGAAGATTTCCCGTGTAATTTGTTTCCAGTGCTGTATTGTAAACTTCAATGAGAGTGTGTGTGATCTACCAGCTCCTGAAAACAGGCCTGGACTGGACTACTTGAAGGAGGGAATTTTCAACTTTGGACTTTTAATTACAACTGTCAGCTTCCAGAGTATTGCATTTGCTTACCTTTCTGCACTCCTAAAGCTGTACATCCTGATTCTTACCTCATTGCTGTGTGGAATCCTAATTTCCATACAGAAACAAAGCAACTTTTTATTAGTTTCTGTTTTTCCTGAAGTTGCTGCAGCATTATTGGAGCTCCGTTTTTTGGAACAACAGGATAAAACCTACAGGAATTGAGATAACATTGCTAAATTGTTACTGCTTTAATCACTGCAGAACTTGTTTAATTAAGTTGTAAGTAATTTCAAGGGAATGCTACCTAGCAAGCTTTTCCAGTTCAGTACTATCTAGTGTGGATTTTGGAATGTTCATCCAATGATATTTCTGCTGGCTGCCTGGTTTGGAGCTTTATGAATAACAGTTTAACAAGACTAACTTTACTTGAGATATGAAGGTGTGGTCAGCACCAAAAGGATTACAACTGTCTGATACATTGTAACTGGATGCTGTCCGGTGGAGAACACCTCTGAATAAATTGGTTTCTTGAGTCTTAATGTAGTTAATTTTTAATGCAGTAAGTCTGTTAAAACTCCATGCTGCTGTGTAACTGTAGATTAGGTTGAATACAGCTCTTTGAAGAGCTTCAGTTAACACAAGAGTCTTTTGCTTCTTTACAATAACTGTTCTGATGCTCTGCACTGCTGGCAGGACTTACGGAAGGCTGCAGTTCTCATCTTTGCCAACAAGCAGGACATGAAAGGTTGCATGACAGCTGCTGAGATATCTACATACCTCACCCTTAGCTCCATAAAGGATCACCCCTGGCACATCCAGTCCTGTTGTGCTTTGACAGGAGAAGGGTAAATGCTTACTGCTTACTACAGTAATATTTGGTAAATGAGTGTGCTGATTTAGAAGCCTGTTCACACCAACGTGGGTTTCCTGGGAAAAGATACTGCCTCATCTTTGCAGTCAGCTGATTTAAAACCAACCAACCAAACCCCAAACACCCTCCCCCCATCCAAATATATAGCTGTTGGTATAATTGTTAACTCTGTGTGTCTTTGCAGAGTTATATAAATAAGCACTGTTGTCTTCCTTTATATTCTGATCTGCTACAAGCTTCTAAGGTAGAGGGATGGGGTGATTTTGGTGGTTTGTGGTGTGTGTTGGGTTTTTTTTTAATTGAGTGGTTTTTTGATAATCATTCAAGCATGGTTTTGGTGAAAAGGTACATAGATCTGACATAAACCAAAATTGTTTAATTATTAAACCTTTATATCTGGCTGATGTAGCTAATTTTGAAACTTGTCTCCCTGATGCCAGCAATTACTAAAATGGAAAGCTGAGCTTTCCCTAGATCCTTTGTCTGTAAAGATCAAAAAATGTTATTGGATGCCTGTAACAAGTTGGATAGTTTTGCTTATGGGGTTTGAAATGTGCTAATTGATTCTTAAAGCATTTCTTCTAGTGTGTAATGGTTAAAGGTTTTTTCACTTGTATTGTTCAACCTTTACAATAGCATGGTCTTGTGGCATCAAAAATGGTGAATCCAACTGAGTATTGGGGGAGTGAAAGCATCTTCCTGACTTCTAGCATGAAGTATTTTCTAAAGGAATGAAGATACATGGTGATGGATAGCATTCCCTTCCTTAGGGTGGGATGTGTTTAGTGACAATGAACTGGATTTTTTTTGATTGGGTCTTTGGACAGTATTGTTTCACTCTAAGAGCTAACTCTGCTTTCCTGCAACTGCTTTTGCCAAAGTTGCTTTTGAGTATTTAGATTATGTACTAACTTGGATCTTCAGCTAAGTTGGCATTTGGAGGAACATGTGAATTGTCTTCAGTTTAGAAACATTGCCCATCCTAAGCTGCTGCTTTCTCATGAAAGAAAAATCCTATTAATCAGAATAGATGAAACTGTGACAGTAGTGAGAGAGACCAACAAGGCTTCCCTGGGAAGATGTGATAGAGGTCTCTGGAGGTTACCCCCATGTGAGTGAAGCTGGCCCTTGGGGACAGCTAAGTCATTATGAACTTAACAGAGATGGAGCTTAAAGGTAACTAGATCACTAGGAAAACAGAGAAAAGCCTATATTTTGAAATGGAAGACTTTTAATTAGAGTTGCAAATTGAATGAGTAAGCAGATTAGATCCCATGCAACATTGGTGTTGAATCTAAATATATTTTTGATTTTGGAATTCTTGATACACTCTTTCCATGAACCAGTTCAGTCTGGATACCTGTCCTTTGTCTATTAGTATTAGTGTGTAAAGATCCAGCTTTCAAGTAAGCAGCCTTTCATGGGAAACCTGTAGAAAAAGAAAAACCCATTTGATTCCATGGAATTAAAAGTGAGCATGTTAAGAATAGTGTCTTTTACATTTACAAGGGGGGGAAAATGGAGTACCAAGCTTCAATAAAATAGCATCCTTGACCATCTTCTTGTGGTCAAATCCTAAGCAGACTTAGTTTAAAACACTATTTACTCTGTTCAGTCTCAATTCCATCTGGTTTTATTTATTTTAAGTAGCTGGTTTTAAACATAGAAACAGGTAGAAAGTACTTTAAGGATGTTGGATTAGAACTAGTTCCAATATAACTTCTCTTATCTTTCAGGTTATGCCAAGGTTTGGAGTGGATGACCTCTCGTATTGGAGTGAGATAACTTCTCCCTCTCCCCCCAAAAAAGGAAGAGACTTCTATTTATCCTGTGAACCTGTACATTTTTCTGTACTTCTGCCTGCTGGGGCAGTGACCATGTTTAATTTATATCAACCAACCCTTAAGCTGTACTTGAATCAAGTGCAGTTGAACTGAAACACAAAGTATTTTCTTACCTTTTTTAATACACTAATCCTTGACTGGATGAACATATGGGAATCTGGTTTTAAGCACTGAGATGCCTCTGAATATGTATTCTAACTTTTTCAATGATAACTTTTTAAATTCTGTTTTGTCCTTGTCAATATTTCATCCTGTGTCTTTCTGCTTACTTTATATGAGTTACTGACATAAGTGGGCAGTTTGTTTAATAATGAAAGAGGAGCAAGGAGGTTGACTTGACTCTGGCATAGCTGTAGCCTCTAAGGATAACCATATCTCCTTCTGGGCTTACTGGAACATCAGTAGA
Source organism: Galbula dea (assembly GCA_013399015.1). Lineage (NCBI taxonomy): Eukaryota > Metazoa > Chordata > Aves > Piciformes > Galbulidae > Galbula > Galbula dea. Next base: position 349,770 of record VWZX01004980.1, read on the forward strand.
GTTCTAGCTGGCACAGGAGTTAATAGTTATGAATGAAAAATTTCCAATGCTTAATGAGTTAGTTACAGTTAATACTCTGGTGGCTTTTAACCTGGTGTATAACTGAACTTCTGCCTTAAACAAAATCTATTTAATTCTCAAGTTTCTCTTGTAAGTAGTTGTAGGATATGATTCTTTTTCTTTTACTTGAAAGTACATGTCTGTATAGTATATAAACATTTTGTTAAGTGCTGGGTTATCATTTAGAACTTGAATAAGTTTTAAAAATAAAACATCTTTGATCATTCAGTTTGGAATCACAGCAGACAGTATTATATGTAGACTTGCTGTAATCTGGTAAAATTTGAAATACAGAATGTCACAGAATCATTGAATGTCCTGGGTTGGAAGGGACCTCTGAGGATCATAGAGTCCAGTTCATGCACAGGACAACCCCAAAAGTCACCCCATGTGTCTAGGAGCATTGCCCAGATGCTTCTGGAATTCTGTCAGCCTTGGTGCTGTGACTGCTTCCCTGGGGAGTCTGTTCCAGTGCTCCACCACCCTCTGGCTGAAGAACCTTTTCCACATATCCAACCTAACCTCCCCTGGTACAGCTGCATGCCATGCCTTCAGCTCCTGTCACTGGTCACCAGAGAGAAGACATCAGCTCCTGCTCCTCTGCTTCCCCTCGTCAGGAAGTTATAGACCACGATGAGGTCTTCCCTCAGTCTTCTCCAGGCTGCACAAACCAAGTGACTTCAGCCATTCCTCAAGTGGCTTCCCCTCTAGGCCCTTTGTGGCCTCCTCTGGACACTCCAGCAGTTTCATATCCTTCCTATATTGTGCTGCCCCAAACCACACCCAGTGCTCGAGGTGAGGCCACACCAGCACAGAGCAGAGTGGGACTAGCACCTCCCTTGACCAGCTTGAGTCTTCCTCACATTTTAGTGAGTGCTGTTATCTAAATGAATACAGAATCAAAAGGGAAGCCAGATTTAGAAACACAACAAAATCATGGTGCTGCATCTGTGGATGTCAGAGTGAAGCTCGACTCTTCTTTGCCTACTATCAACTTACTTTTTCTGATTCTCTTGCAGAAAAATATTTTGCCTTAGTTTTGGTTTTAGTCTTATTTGCAAGAGCAGAGAACTTTTGATGGTGTTTGAGTTAGATTAAGTCACCTGAAATGAAAGTTTGAAAAAGTAGAGCCCTTCCATTTGAAAACAAGTTGTTGAAAGATTGGACCTAGTAGCTCTTAATTCAGTTTGAATGGGATGATGGTGTTCTGTAAGGAGAATCTAAAGCTGTGGATGAAGTTAATGGAGATTAGATGCCAAAAAAACCCCCAACCTCAAATGCATGAAAAAACATCTGAGAAGAGAGTATAAAAGACAAGGAAAAGAGTAGTGGACACAGTTCCTAGTGAAGTCCCAGCAGCAGTGCAGGATCTATCCCCCAGGAATGGCTGGCAGGCTCTCCAGAAGCACCACTCTGCACCTTCACACGCCTAGAAACCAGGAGGAGTCTGGTTAGTAGAAGCAGGATGCTCATTGGCTGGAGTTCTGGGATGACAAAATGGTTTTGATAAATCTTGTTTAGATAATTCAAGCACACTGAGTTATCTTCAATAAAATTTTAAGTTTTGTAAATTCCACTTTGATTCCAGTTTTCTTTGGACAAAGTTTAAAGACATGTGAAAGGTTTGATCAGCAAATATGTTGTCATAAGTGTCAAAGGAAGATATTGAATACAGGTGAATCAGTGATTGGTAGAGTGAAGTTAGTTAAGTCACATGTAGGAGAGTATGTTGTGAGTCAAGTCAAAATGCTCAGAAAATGATTTACAGCAGTATAAAGTACTTAAAGAAAAGAGGAATATAAGGCAAGATGAAAATCTGCTACTAAAGCTTCTTACTTATCTGTGTTCTAATGTGTGAAAATAGGGTTTGTTGTGTTCTTAGGGCAGCAATTACAAATGAAAGAAATGAAGAGGTACTGTGAAGGAGGTTTCCTGTTTGGTGACTTAATAATTTCACTTTGCAATTTTTTTTTCAGGTTTATTTTGATGCAATTCAGAATGTGGTTCTGCATGTGTATAAAGAACACTGGATGTGTAGCCTTTAAAAAGATAAAGGCATGATTTTATTTTTAATACTTCCCAGGTAAAACTACGTGTAAATGTGTAGTTTGATTACGCAACCTGGTCTCACCTGAGGTAATGCATCCAACTTTGATTGGGAGGAAATTGTCACATTGTAGTCCTTGGAGCATCAGAATAATGAGTTTTCATTTCTTAACACTTAAGACCTTTGAGTACCTTTACAGAAGGAAACACTCTTACTGCTTTGCTTTTTACAACAGTTTTCCATTTCTGATAGTGGTTTGTTAAAAGCTTTTATGCTGCGGTTTGATTTTTTTGATGTGGAATTGTGGGGGGGGTTATTTTCAGTAGCCCTCAGGAGCCTGTTAAACTAAAAGTCATTAGATTTAAAATAATTTTACAGTGGGATGCTTTAGAACACTGCATGTCTTTGCACTCCCAAACGCTGCATTGGTTTTGTTAATCTGTAGTAAATACATTGCAAGTGGTCTTTGCACTTTGAAAATGCTCTGCATTTAATACACTGTTCCCAAGGAACACTGTTAACTAGCTTCAGAGGAAATCACAGCTGCAGGGAAATATTTAAAAACATTCACTAAGATAGTTTTACTCAAAACAGAGGATACTAATAAGGTAATTGATATGCATGCTCTAGTCTGATTTCTAAAGCTCAGACCCATTGTGTCAAACTCATGCAGCAGATGATGACAGAAGCAGTTCTGCTTTGTGCAGCAGCCTCTAGGAGCATGCACCTTTGAACAATTTTTGTCATGCTTGGATGAGGTTGGCAGGATCTGCATTTGGAAAGTTGTCTTTGCAGACTGCTAAGCTCTGGTGCCTAATTGAATTTGCTTAGTTTTATTTGAAGTGGAATTAAGTTTTACAAGAAGCCTTTCCCTTCCCCAGTGCATTCATCTGTAAGCTGCCTTGTTAGCGAGTGGATCCAGTAATGCTTTCAGTGTATCCCTCTTAATCATTTTAAGACTGAATGAAGCCTTATTGGATAAATAAATACTGTAGAGAAAATAAGCTAATTGAGTAGTGAGTGTACTATCCTCCCTGTCCTTTTTGTCCAGCTAACTTATCTGCTTGAATACTATGTGGAAAGTGAAAGCCATATACTTAGGAGAAGAATGTTTTATGATCACAAGAAGTTGCTTTTCCTTTTGTACCATTTGGCACATTGAAGTGAGTCTCTTTTGTGGCTGAGCAGGAAATGCTTTTCCTTCCTTTCTTTACCCTGCAGTCCATGGTTACTTAGTAGCTTGCAAATACTCAAGTGTTCTTTAGTGTAATTTCATACATTGAATTTTTGGAAAGTTTTATTTGCTCTTTGTAAACTGAAATGCCTTCTGGAAAAGATGCAATTTGAATTTTTTCCACTTTGGAGGACAAAATTCTGCAGCCAGACTGGTAGTCATTTTACCATGTAGGTATTTTAACAGAGCACAACAGGGGTCAAGGGTAGAGAAAAGCTCTGATGAAAAATTACCTAAGTGTTTGATTTTTGTGCTCTTCAAGAAATGTTTCTGAGAGACTGTACTTTTCATTTGTGCTCTGCTCTTTTGTTAAAAACATAATAAACTTCTGGACAAAACATGACTCATAGACATATTTGCAGGTTAGTAATTTGTATTGAGTTGTGCAAATGGAAGTGGGAAGTACAGCCAGTTGAATTCCTGTTTTTCTATTCAATCCCAACACTATTTCCTAAGATAAGCTTTAAACAGTAGGTACTTCAGTGTCTTTGCCTACTGTGTTAATTTAGACCTTAATATAACACGTTTCCTTTTTTCCCAGCAATTCCAAAAATCTTCCCAAAGAATAAAGGGTTTTGAAGAGGTTCTCTAAGCAGAAGAGCTGAAGTAGCAAAATAAGTTATGTGCCTCTATTTACCTCCTGTTCCCAGGACATGGTGCAGCTCTCTCATAAGAATACACCTCCTGAAACACTGCACATACCTTCTTGAAACTCTACTTTTTTGTGTGTTTAAAAACCAAAGCCAGAAACCTCACCTGCTTGTTGCCTTTACTTTAAGTGAATGGAAAGGTAAGGATATGTCAAGTGAAGACAAAACTTAGTAGAGACAAGCCAGTGAATTACAGAACTCTGGGTAGTTCAGAGCTTCTGTGAAACCCCACAAATGTGGATAGTCAGATCTGACACAAAACTGCTTTGTTCTCAGAAAACTGAAACTCAAGAGTGTCAGCTTTTATAGGCACAGAGTTCTCCTTTTGGCTGAATGTAGCTTCCATAACTTGCTTCATTCAGTGCAATGTTCACTTCTGAGGTGCTGGGTATGTAGTGAAGGGTTTTTCACTGTTCCTCAGGACCTTTGTGGTGATCAGCATGAAGGGTGTGTGTTATCTTAGTCACGGGCTCACCACTGGAGGTCAGGTGTAGGAAACAAGCTGTTTTCATTCCTTGATGGTGCCTTCTCCCTTTCCATCCTCTTCTCTAATTTGAGACATTCTTTATTCTCCTCCCCTGCCCCCTGAGGTATTGCTGCCTTGTACTGACTTTTCTAAAGGTGCCCACAAAGGTACACGAGGTACAAAAGGTAGAGCAGCGCCATACCTCCAACCAAGGAAGCTGCATTTGCCTCGTGCAGCTCTCAGAATCATAGAAAGGTCTCCTTGATGGATGTGCTGCAGATCATGGACAAGTTTCTGGTACTGCCAGGCAGGCTTGGCTGGCAGTCAGGATTCAGGTCACAGCTTCCTCCGGTACCTGTGAGCACTACCAGTTTTCTAGGGTGGTTTTTCCCCTTCCTTTTTTTTCCCCCTGTGAATAAAAAATAATCCATAAATATCTGAGGAGTGGGGTTTCTTTGTGTTTTGTGTGTGTTGGTTGGTTGGTTCTTTTTCCCCAGCAGCAGTCACACTTTGGGTTGTGCAAGCATATACTCTGTTCCAGTTCAATAAATTAAGGTTTTCTGTTTATAGATCACAGAATCACAGACTGTTAGGAGCTGGAAGGGACCTCCAAAGATCATCTAGTCCAAACCCACTGCCAGAGCAGGATTCCCTAGACCAGGTCACACAGAAACACATCCAGATGGGTTTGGAATCTCTTCAGAGAAGGAGACTCCCCAACCTCTCTGGGCAGTCTGTGCCAGTGCTCTGGCACCTCAACTGGGAAAACGTTTTGTCTTATATTCACACAGAACCTCCTCTGCTTCAGCTTAGAGCCATTGCCTCTTGTCCTGTCACTGGGCTTCACTGAGAAGAGCCTGACCCCATCCTCCTGACACCCACCCTTGTGATGGTTTGGACCTGGCTCTCTGCCAAATGCCCAAACTCACTGTGAAAGCCTTCCCCCTCCCTTTCCCTCTCAGAGTTTTAGGAAAAAAAAACTACGAGAGAAACTAAAGAGCCCAAAACAACCCGAATTATATCAAAAGTATTTATATTTACATATATAGCAGTTATATACAATTAAAATGCTATGTACACAGTTGAGGGAACCCCCCAAGGGAAAGGGAAAAGGGAAGGAAAAAGGGAAAAGGGAAACTAAAACAGGTATGTACACTCGAAACCCAGGATAGAACTAATAAGAACAGAATCTTACAACTCTCCTTAAGATAGCAGAGTCACACTGACCAACGCCAGCAACAGCTGCCTTACAAGGCCTGCAAGGCTTGACTCCTCCGCACTGGTGAGACCGATAGCAGAGAACCTGCGTCCTCGGATCCACCGGAAGGGAAAAGAGAACGAGGGCCTCTCCCCCTCTGTATTTATACCCCCAGTTACGTAAAATCGTATGGAATACTGGGAAGCATGATCACTTCCCTGGTTACAAGGTGGTTACCAGGAAAAGGCCTGGGTCAAACCGTTACAACCCTTCACATATTTAAAAGCATAGATGAGGTCACCCCTTAGCCCCCTCTTCTCCAAGCTCAAGAGACCCAGCTCCCTCAGCCTTTCCTCAGAAGGAAGATGTTCCAGCCCCTTCATCATCTTTGTGGCTCTGTGCTGGACTCTTTCCAGCAGTTCCCTATCCTTCTTCAACTGAGGGGCCCAGAACTGGACACAATATTCCAGATGCAGCCTCACCAGGGTAGATAATTTATTTATAGATATATTTCCATGCTTATATTCTACTGCTGTAAATGGGTTGGCATGTAGCGCTTTGTTTGTTTAGGGTTTAGAATTTCTTGCCTAGGTGCTAAAGAGCTTTAATATCCTCAAGTAAGAGATTCTTTCACAGAATGTTAGGAGTTGGAAGGGACCCCAAAAGATCATCTAAACACACTGCACATAGTTATGGGAAGAGGACTTAGGAAGAATTGCTAAAGTTTGGGGTTTGTTGGTTTGGTTTTTTGTTTTTAACCAAAACAGAATTAATTGAAGACTTATTCTAGTATATCTGGGGTTCTTTTAATTTGTGGGTTTGGGGGGGAGGTTTGCTTTTTTGTTTGTTTTTGAGTTTTGGGGGGTTTCTTCTTAATATTTTATTTATTTATTTATTTATTTATTTATTTATTTTAAGAAGAGTTATCAAAGCAGTGTAACACTGTCACTCCAAGTGTAGGGCTAAGGGACAGCATTTCATCTCCAGTCCCTTCACTGGGGCAGAACTGGGTTCTATGTCTTGTCCGACTGCAGCCTGTTCATGAACCATCTTGGTTAGACACTTGCTTCCTTTCATCCCTGGAGAAGCTCCAACTTTGAGCCTTTTGCATCATTTCAGCCATGGGAAGTGTGGGTCTTTGTTTGGCTTAGTGGACTTTCAAAGTAGGAGAGAAACAAGAGCAGGAAGAAACTTGTTTGCATTTGTGTATGTGTGTTTGATTGTCCTTAGCATTTAGCTGAGTTTGCTCTTTCCTTCTGTTGTCTGCTGTGGGAAAGACCCTGGAAAGTGCCAATAAAGAGAGCAAAGAGGGAAACTGTGACCATGATGCCAACACTAGCAACAGGAACTTGCATATGGGAACAACCTTTAACTCCTAATATTAAGTTTATGACCTCTGAACATGGAGTGTTTCTGTCTCTTGCTTCGTGGAGCAGAGCACTAGGAAGGTGCACACTGTCTGCACAGGCTGTGGGGCATGTGCTTCCACATGGAGTTTCTGCTCTGCCTTTGTGCAGGGTGCAGCGTGGGGCTCTTAGAAATGTCTCATGATGCACTGAAAAGCAGGATCTGACACATAATACCAAATGTGACTATCAAGCAACCTTGATTTTTCTGACTCTCCATTTCTAGGGCCACAGACGTAGAACCATAGAATCACTATGGTTGGAAAAGACCTCTGAGATCATCAAATCCAACTGTCCACCTAGCACCACCATACCACTAAACCATCTCAATCCTTTCTTTTGATCCTTGTATTGGCTGTTGATGGCTCCACACTGTTCATAGCAGCATAGATCTTGTTCTCTTGAGGCATCCAGGAAAATCAAAAGGCTTTTCACATAGCTAAGTAGCTCAGAAGACATGACTGTGTGTCCTAAAAGTGTCAGTATTTTAAAATAGTTAAATTTAATATTTTTCAAACTTTAAATAGTTAAATTGTCACCTCAATATTTTTTTCTGAATATTTAACTGAAATTTACTGTAGAGTAATATAGAATTATGCCAGAATTAGGCTGTCATGCATCTGGCCTCTNACACACTGCACATAGTTATGGGAAGAGGACTTAGGAAGAATTGCTAAAGTTTGGGGTTTGTTGGTTTGGTTTTTTGTTTTTAACCAAAACAGAATTAATTGAAGACTTATTCTAGTATATCTGGGGTTCTTTTAATTTGTGGGTTTGGGGGGGAGGTTTGCTTTTTTGTTTGTTTTTGAGTTTTGGGGGGTTTCTTCTTAATATTTTATTTATTTATTTATTTATTTATTTATTTATTTTAAGAAGAGTTATCAAAGCAGTGTAACACTGTCACTCCAAGTGTAGGGCTAAGGGACAGCATTTCATCTCCAGTCCCTTCACTGGGGCAGAACTGGGTTCTATGTCTTGTCCGACTGCAGCCTGTTCATGAACCATCTTGGTTAGACACTTGCTTCCTTTCATCCCTGGAGAAGCTCCAACTTTGAGCCTTTTGCATCATTTCAGCCATGGGAAGTGTGGGTCTTTGTTTGGCTTAGTGGACTTTCAAAGTAGGAGAGAAACAAGAGCAGGAAGAAACTTGTTTGCATTTGTGTATGTGTGTTTGATTGTCCTTAGCATTTAGCTGAGTTTGCTCTTTCCTTCTGTTGTCTGCTGTGGGAAAGACCCTGGAAAGTGCCAATAAAGAGAGCAAAGAGGGAAACTGTGACCATGATGCCAACACTAGCAACAGGAACTTGCATATGGGAACAACCTTTAACTCCTAATATTAAGTTTATGACCTCTGAACATGGAGTGTTTCTGTCTCTTGCTTCGTGGAGCAGAGCACTAGGAAGGTGCACACTGTCTGCACAGGCTGTGGGGCATGTGCTTCCACATGGAGTTTCTGCTCTGCCTTTGTGCAGGGTGCAGCGTGGGGCTCTTAGAAATGTCTCATGATGCACTGAAAAGCAGGATCTGACACATAATACCAAATGTGACTATCAAGCAACCTTGATTTTTCTGACTCTCCATTTCTAGGGCCACAGACGTAGAACCATAGAATCACTATGGTTGGAAAAGACCTCTGAGATCATCAAATCCAACTGTCCACCTAGCACCACCATACCACTAAACCATCTCAATCCTTTCTTTTGATCCTTGTATTGGCTGTTGATGGCTCCACACTGTTCATAGCAGCATAGATCTTGTTCTCTTGAGGCATCCAGGAAAATCAAAAGGCTTTTCACATAGCTAAGTAGCTCAGAAGACATGACTGTGTGTCCTAAAAGTGTCAGTATTTTAAAATAGTTAAATTTAATATTTTTCAAACTTTAAATAGTTAAATTGTCACCTCAATATTTTTTTCTGAATATTTAACTGAAATTTACTGTAGAGTAATATAGAATTATGCCAGAATTAGGCTGTCATGCATCTGGCCTCTAGTAAAATAGTTGTGCTACTCTTGAGTTAAGCTGATTTTTTTGTTTTGCTGCACAGGGACAGGCACTTAATGCAGAGAGATTTCCTCTGTCTGAAGACAATCCTCTGCACACAAGCGTGTGTCCCCTAGATGGCAGGAAAAGTTCATTTTGACAGTGCCAAGCCTGCAGTAGCTCCTGTGCTTCAGCATCGACCTGGGGAGCTGTAGAAATGCCTGAGTAAAACGGATCTGGGTATCACTAGCTAAACCGTGGGGAGCTTGTGTAGCTACAGTGGAGAAAGCACAAGGAGCTGAGCTGAATCACTTCTGTGGGAGAGAAGCTTATGGTGAGCTTGTCATAAATTTGGAACTTGGTTCTGGAGCTGAGAAGCATTTTGTCTTCATCATTTATGGTTGCAAAGTTGTGCTGCTGCAAGGCAAATGTCTAACATTTGGGATCCCTAACCTGGGAACTGTGCCTCTAGAATGCACCTTGCTCTGTGTTTAGCTGCAATGCCTGAGTGTGAAGGCTAAATGCAGGTAAAGGGGCAGTTTATTTGCAAGGTTTAGATGATCTTTAATGGTAAGCAGGGCTCAAAATAGCAATGATCCCAATGCCCAATACCACCAGCAGCCTTTCATTGCCCATCTCATTTCTGCTGCAGCTGGGGTAATGCATGTCTCCTGTGCAGCACTGCTGAATTCTCACTGTTTTGAACAACTGGTGTCAAGTGAATCAGTATTTATAAAGAAGTGTATGAAATTAGAGAGCTGAAGAGTGGAGAGTGGTGCCAAATGTTGCAAAGTTTGTGAAGATAAGTGAAGTTTCTGGGAGACAGTTGCTCCATCAAGGGGCTTTTTCTCTGAAATTCAGATAGGGGTTAGAGAAGAAACTAGAACAAAGGTTGAAATGTAGTGTTGAAATACTGCTTGCTTAGGAAAGGTTGGGGTGGAGCAAGGAAGCACAACATGGTGACCTGTCATCCTACCAGTTCTAAAGTAATGATGCCATTTGGAAAGCTGTATGTGTTTGGTTTAGATTTGATAATTCATTATAAGAAAAAAACCCAAAAAAGCAGTAATCCTGTGTGGCAGAGTAGGATCAGCTTCTGCTAAGGCCTTGCTGATGGCTTTGATGGACACAGGAGAATTTGGATGATCCTGGGTAATACCTGAAGCCAGGTTGTCAGTGTGAAATCCTGACAAGTTTTCATGATCACCTCCTTATGGTGGTGAGATGAGGATCTTCAACTGTGCTTCTTGTATAAAATGGAAGTAGCTTTTCAGCCAAAAGGACACTTTGAAGGCAGGAAGGGCACTGCTTTTCTCTGACTAAACCAGAGGATGTATTACACCACATCCATCCCTCTAGCAGCCATCTGTTTGACACTAAGAGCTGCCTTTTCCTGAATTGTTGGTGAACAGAACCAGACTAATCTCAAAACAACTGTTCTCAGGTTTTGTAGTTCACAAGGTACTCTTTGTCTTTCAGGCCTAGAGAAGGATTTATACAAAGCATTGCCAATCTGTTCCAAAAATGAAGATATCTGGAAAATTGTTGATGTAATTATGTTTTTAGAAAAACACATGCTGTAGATGTGACTGTGTAGCTGCAGTGTGTGCCTGCAATGTCAATACTCTGTCATGTGCTTTGCACCTTCCAAAATACTTGGGAAAAAGTGTTTCCCAAAATTATTGAGCAATATCAAAGGAGTTTCAAGATGAGTGGGGTGCAGTGAGGACAGAGACAAAGAGCAGGGAAGCAGCAGCAGTGACAGGATGTGGTTACTCAGTGGTGAGCACTACTGCATGTGAAGAAGAAAATAGCCTTTTCTCACTCAACTATTTCTGCCATTGCTTCTTGCCATCTATGTCCTCAGTTTGCCCTTCTCTGATCACTCATTTCACTTCTCTCTTTGCACTTCCAGCAGAATTCAGGCTAGTTACTTCTCTTTCATTCTCATTGAATAAAACATAGAGTTTCTGCCAAGTGGAAAGTATCTGGAAGCAGAAGACCTAGCACAAGACAGCAGCAGTACAACCATAGACCTTGAAATGTTAAACTAGAAGTAGTGCTCTGCTCACAGGTAGAACTGATGTTCATTTTGGGAAGAGAGCAAAGTAGCTCTCCTCTTGTCCCTGCTAAATCTTCCCTTTGTGACTTTGCACAGCCTAGAGTCTGTCAGTGAGATCCCAAAGTTGCTCCAATCAGTGCACTAGCATGTGCTAGTGTGAAATAAAATAGATTTACTAGTGTGTCAAACCCACACACCCATCAAGATTTGAACATGCTTTCTAAGAAAGGCAGGTAGATCCTTTCTGGGGCTGGATTGTCCACCCTTCAGAAGCTCTCTCCAAAGCTCTGTGCAGAGGTTTCTGTGCTGTGCAGTGATGAATGAGGTGGATCTGCCTCCAGAGGTTACCTCGGTCTGACTGCACGTCTCTAGAAATGGCCATGATAAGCAGTAAAGATCCTGGAGGCTGAAATGAAAAGTGCAAAGATAAAACATACTGAAAGTATTGGTTAAAATTTACAGATGTAACCACTGGCCTTTTGGAATTAAATGAATTAAAAAAAAAAAAAAAAGCAGTGTTGGTCAGAAAAAGTCATTGAGATATTTCAAAGAATTGCAGAAAATGTGTTTCAGAACTAGTGCTGCTGCAACTGACAGTTCCTGAAGAAAAGCTTGGGAACTGGCTAATGCTGCTCCAAATCTTCTGTGGCAGTTTGAAGAAAATTATGGCTATTTTCTTTAAAATCTCCAGTTTCTGGCCTCTTATTTTTCAAGACTGCACTTTACAAGCAGTGTTTTCGCTGAACCATTTGAGTACTTATCATTTTTCCGTCGGTTTCTCCCACATACCCTTGGATGTTTTATTCCATTCTGTAGAATGGAATGGGCAGGGATGCCACCCACTAAACCAGGTTACCCAGGGCCACATCCAACCTGGCCTTGAGCACTGCCAAGGATGGGACTGCCACAACCTCTCTGGGCAACCTGTTCCAGTGCCTTACTACCCTCTGGGGAAAGAACTCCTAATATCTAATCTAAATCTCCCTCTTTCAGCTGAAAACCATTCCCCCTAGTCCCATCACTATCTGCCTGTGTAAAAAGTCTCTCTCTCTGTCTCTCTATTTTATAAGCTCCCTTTAAATATTGGAAAGCCACAATAAGGTCTCCCTGGAGCCTCTTTTTCCCCAGCTGAAGAAACCTAACTCTCTCAGCCTCACAGCAGAGATGTTCTAGCCCTTGGGTCATCTTTGTGGCCTCCTCTGGACCTGCTCTTGAAGCTCCATGCTTGTCTTGTGCTGAAGGCTCCAGACCTGGATGCAGTGCTGCAGGTGAGGTCTCATGGGAGCAGAGAAGAGGGGCACAATCCCCTCCCTCAACTTGCTGGCCATGCCTCTTCTGGTGTAGCCCAGGACATGGTTGGTTTTGGTTTTTAAGGGCACCTTACTAGCTCATGTTCAGCTTTTCATCCACCATGACCCCCAAGTCCTTCTCTGCAGGTCTGCACCCAACGATTTACTCTCCCAGCCTGTACTCACATCCTGGATTGCCTTGACTCAGATGCAGGACCTTACACTTGGACTTGTTGAAGCTCATTCGGTTCATGTGGGCAGAGTTCAGAACTAGAGCAGAAAGTTCATTGGTCTGACTAGAGTCAAAAAGGAAGTTGCTGTCAGTTACTGGCTTTGGAGATTTGTTTTTCTAATCCCATGTTGAGAACAGGGTGTTTCAGTCAAGCTTCAAAGTTTGGCAACAATAGATCTCCAGTCCCCACCAACAGTCAAACTGCTCTGGTGCTGGGAAAACTTTGGGGGTGTTTATTTTAAATGGCATAACTAGGAAGTTGGTTTAGATTCCAGCTAGGAACATTACAGTTAAAGCAAGGTTGGAGAAGCCAACTGAAAGAAGAATGTTCAGACTTGTAGGAAAATTCCAGTGACAGATTTGGTTCACAGAAGGTTTCTGTATACATTTCTCTTACATGTAGAGGAAGTTGCTGCAGATACACACTGCAGTCTGTCCACTGAATCCTGAGCAACGTTAGCACAGATCCTATGAGGGCACAAAGCTGTCCTTAGCTCTGCTTTTCCCATCCAACAGTTACTCTTGGGCTCAGCACCTCTCAAAGATTAATACAAACTCTTAAAAGATTTTCCCTTTGCTCTTTTATCAGTGAGTTGCAAGGCAGCAGCTGCTTGATAGAATCTGTTTTCAGTTTAGTAGGAAATGTAATGTACTTCTGCTCTGGAGGAAGATTGGGAAGTAATTACTGTAGAATTAAATCCTATTGCTTCTGTGGAAATAAACAATGCAGGAAGTGTCTGGGGACTTGCAGTAGCACACGTAATCCAGCAGTGCTCCTTCTTCTTTACAGAGCTATCTAATTAGGAGCTAATGAACGAAGTATTGGACTGCTTGCGAGTCCGTGCGCTGATTCCCTGCAAGGGCTGCAGGCAGCTTCTTTTGCTCCTTCTGAAACTTTTTATCTTCTTGCTTTGCTTATTAACTGCAGTGAGAATGGGATCTTGCCTTAATGTGAATTGTGTCTGTCTGGACAATAAGCAATTAAATTCAGTCCCTTCTTAATTCGGTTGCTGGTCTGATTGTCTCTGCAGTCTAGGCTGTTTCTGCTAGTGTCTGTATAGATTCCCAAAGGTTTCTAAGAAGGAAAAAGGTTAACTCTGTATGAGTTGAAATGAGGAAGGGGCACAAGTACTCTCATCAAAGATCAGACCGTTTTGGCTTAAGGGAATCTGTGTCTGCTTTCTGCTGTGTCACTAATTCAGAAGTTTCTTTGGGAGTGAAAGGAATTTGAGGTTTTTAGTTGTGCTGACCAAGTACTAGACAAAGGGCCCACGTGTGAGCCATGGCCTTTACATGCCAACCTTTTCCTTTGCAGTTATTGTTCCATTGATTTCTTGTCAGCTGGGATTTCCCAGCACTGAGTCCAAACTCTCCAAGATTCCTGAGCAGAGACTATCTTGGTGACAGAGCAGTAAACCACGGCATACCGCTGTGCCTTGGTTTTATTGTGCCAAGATTTCTGCCTTAAGCCAAAGACCCACAGACTCTCCCAACCAGTTGTAAGGTACGGACACAGTTTTAGATTGAAGCTTGTCCAACATGCTTATGAAGAGAGAAGTAAGAATTAGTCAGTGAACTTATAAATCTACCTTAGTATACATACTAATGAATTCAGAGTTATGGAGAAAAATACTTGCAAGATTCATAAATATTTCATTGCTTTGAAACACAGATGTCAGTGCCTTTATTCTTACAGCCTAGTACTAGAATCAGAGAGAATTTTAATATTGCTAAAATGATGCCAATATGCCATTGGAACTTCAGGCAAAATAGATCTAACCTAGACTAGTAAATCTATTTTATTTCAAAAGAACAGAGGAATAAAACCCTTCAAGCAGACATTACCTGAAGGTAATGGACTGCATCTATGAGTTAAATGTTCCAAGGAAAAGAGAAGACTGCTTCTAGCTGACAAGGTCAATTATCCCCTCACTGTGTCCTCTTTGGGTGGTGCTGGCATACTGAACACATCCAAAATTGTTAAAAAAAACTTTTGAGACCAGAATAATGTTTATTTTTAAATAGAATTCTTACTAACTGTTTTAAAAATTCAGACATTGAAGAAATTTCCATTGGGGAAATATGCAGAAATAGTACTAATCCTATGGATACAGGTACTTCACTTCCAAGTAGTAGTTATGTATCTGTCATCACTTGTGTTTGGGTGGAATCTTATCATGGGGTTTGTGTTTAAAAAGCAAAATGAATGTAAAATAGCATTTTGTGGTAAATGGAATATTTAAAGGTTGCTTACAGTTTTTAGCGTGGGGCATCCCTGTGTTGTAAGCCAACAACAAAGCACCACAAGGCCCCTTGCTCACTCCTCTCCCTGTTCATGGTGGGATGAGAAGGAGAGTTGGGAGAAAAAGGTAAAATGCCTATGGGTTGAGCTAAGGAGAGTTTAAGGGAGAGGAAACAACAACAATAATGATAATACTAACAGACAAGTAAAATGAGTGATGTGCAACACAACTGCTCCTTGCCCTGAACACACCTCCTGGCCGCCACCCCCAAGCTTCTGGTGCTTCCCCCAGGTAGCTCACCCCCACCTTATACCCTGAACATGACATCCCCAAGCTATCCAACACCCCCCTGGTTGATTGGGTTTGGCTATCCTGGCCCCTCCCAGCTTCCTGGGAAAATTAACCCTATCCTACCTGAACCCAGGGTGGAATCCTGATGAAGTAGTTATGTATGTGGGATAAGCTGGGCAGTGCTGAACTAAACAGTGAACTGGTGGAAGGTCAGACCACTGCCTCAGAAGCCAGTAGGCAATGTTTTGTCTTTTGTTTCAGATGTCCAAGCTCAGCTGGGGAGTCACACACACAAGAAGGGCCTTGCCTGCTCTCTGTACCTGAGGAGCATGTAGTAGCTGGCTTCTCTCAGGGTCTGTTCCCTGAGGTACAGTCTCAAACTCTTCCCATGGCTGTTTTGACTTGATGCCCCTTTTACAGGCTTCCCAGTGCTGAAACACAGATTTTGACTTGTCTTTTATTCTATTTGAAACTTTTCCCCACATTTGGTATATATTTAGTAATACTGTATCATTTCCCCTGTGTTAGTTCCCTGTCCTATGACTTCATAAATTTCTTTGGTTAGGAAAAAAATCTTTATTATTATAACATTTGAGTTTCATCTGTTTTCCTGCACCTTTTCTCCCAAGAGCAACAATACCACATCCTGACAACAGCAGATTATTTGTGTTTGTGCAGTTTGAAGTTAATAGTCTGCTAGTCCAGTCCCTTTTTCCTGCAATGCTCTTCCTTCCTTCCAATGTATTAAAAATGCTCTTCCCATTCCTGCCCATGCTGTTTGTGCTCTACTGATGCTTGCATCTGCTGGTGAAATCAAGGGATCGCTGTCACTATCTTATTTATAAGGGATTGGCATATTTTTAGCCTGTGAGTCTGCCACACAATTTAATGTCCTCTGCAACTTTTTGTCTTGTTTTGACTCCAGTGTTAACCTCTTCAAGTCCATGTTTGTAATGCTGTAGGTTGCTCTGTACATCGTCGGCTTCATCTAGTGCTGTAGGTTGCTCTGTACATCATGAGCTTCATCTCTAGTTCAGTGATATATAACTGGGAAATGTATAATTTCCTTGAATAGTAACTCTGGGTCTCATTCTTTAACATTTTTTCCCACACTCCATTTTGTATCTGATCTGCTTCAAAAATCATGCTTAGCTTTTCAGTCTTAAGTTGGAGGCTCCTTCTGCATTTGTTTATTCTTCTTATTATACTACCTGTTTGAAAGTGTGCTTATGTAACTGGCTTACTTGCAAAAATAGTCTTCTGTGGCTGTCTTCCTTTCTTTCTTGAACCCTTGAACTAGTAGCCAGAAAAGGAAGTTCTGTTTTCAACCTTCTTTGTTATCCTTCGTGTCTCTGGAACATTTCAGCTGCTAACAGATATTCAGAGGATTTTCTTAGTTTCATGCTGTTGCTGATACCTTTGTTCAATACTTGTTCAAAACCAGAGGCTGGCTATCTCATAGGGTGTGTGAGGAGGAGTGCAGAATGATGCTGCCTGTGTGGTGAAATGAGTAGGAGAAAAGGAGAAGTGAAAAGGCCTCAGAGGTGGAAGTGCCTTGAGTCTGCCCAAGGCGAGGAACTGTGAGAGTCTGCTTGAGTCAGGGCACTGCTCTGTGGCAGCTGGAACAAAGTAACTGAGGCTGGAAGATACCTTTAGAGCTCCTTTACTTCAGTGCTTGGCCAACAGCACTTCAAACTTAAGCTTAGAGCCTAGTCCAGTTGTCTTGGTCTGAATCATTTTGGGCACCGGGTCCCAGTGCTTGTCATTAATGCTTGGCTAATATGTTAGCCACTTCAGCTGCAGTCACATCTCCATGGCCATGGCATCAGTTTGGGCACTCATGTGACCACACTGAAAGTCAGCAACCTGCTTGGGCTAAAAAATTAACTGTTAAATGACTTCAAGAGAAATAACAACACCATGGATGTTAACAACACCCTCTCTTGGCTCTTCCTGAAGAGAGGAGGAGAGATGCAGGGAAAAAAGCAACCCCTTGGCAAATGCAAGCCCTGTCTCTTCTGTCTTCTCCTGATGGTGTACACAGGTGAGTGAGGCAGGAAACCTCTGGCATTTCATCATGGGAGAAATTCCATCAATGGGAATCGTGCTTTGGAAGAACAGACAAGGCAATCAGAAGCTTCTCAATGTTTTTAATAATAAAGACAACCCCCAAATGAAAACTTTAAAACTCTGAAGTACATTTCTCAGTGATGTCTCAAATTTAAAGCTCCATGCAAAATTGTGGTGGAAAAACCACTTGGTTTTTTTTTTTTTGGTGGAAAAAGCACTTAATGTGAATTTCTCAAAGCTCCCTGAAAGCTACACTGCAACTCAGGTTGTAGGTCTGGATTTGCTGTTAAAAATGTATGTAAAATCCAAACTCTGGAGTTTTCTAAACAAACAAAAGCTTCACAAAACCTTTCTGTCCCAGATCTTGCTTAGCTTTTCCATAGCCTAATATTAAGGTCAATGACAGCCAAAGCATTCACTCTGTTTTATTCTTTGCTATAGAAAACCCTTTAATTTAGGAGATTTGAGCTTGCAGTGGAGAGCTGTCACATTCAGTCTGATTCTACATGGAAATCTGCTAACTCTCCCAGTGTTCAGTGCTTTATACTGTTTGTAAATCACCCTAAGATGATTTCTGCATCAGGTTTGTGTAGCACATAGCTTGATGCTAGGACAATCAAACATCGTGGAGATCAAGTTTTAGCAATAGTACTTTATATTCAACAACCAGCTCTAGTTCAGAGGTCTTGTGTTGCTGTTATTTAAATGCTTGTTTCTATCATCTCAACAAGGGCTTTGTACTCCAAGGAAGTGGGGGTGGGAGTGGAGCTGGGGAATGTATGGCAAAAGGGGTAGCTTTAGGCTCAGTGAAGCTAAACAAGGTGGTATTCTAGAGATAGTACACCAAAGAAGAAATGGAGACTGAACTCTGAATATTTTCTCTTTTATGTCATTCTCTGAGTGTTTTCTCAATTGTTTCTTTGTTTCTGTCCTTTCCTTCCCAAACTTCTAAGTGAAGCACCATCTCGGAAGATTTTGAGTTTTCAAGAGTTGTATGTCACAGATGACATACAATGATAATAATCTCAATAAATTAGGCTCTGAATAGCATTGAGTGTTACAACTACAAATGCCATTCTCCTGTGAGTAAATAACATTTCCCATGTACTGCAGGCACTTTTCACTCAGTTTCCTCCACATAAAATAGTGCTTAATAACCTGAGACCTGTGTAAATATAGGCAATATTTATCCTTAAATTCTTCCTACCTGCACCAGTCCTGCCTTCTGTTCTTCCCCCACCATATACTGGAAGAAGTCTCAGGGAGATGGACTTGTGATTTAAATTATATTCTTTGCAAAGATTTAGACTAGTTTTTCAGTAATATTAGCCATGATCTTATTTTACCTCAGTTGCTTCTAGAGATCTTAGATAAGATTCCTTTTTATAAATTTTATTTCATCCAGTATAACATCTTGTGCAAGGCTGCTCATCATCACTAGGATTTTAGTGTTTGAAGTCTTTAAGATGTTTGTGAATTTAACTGTGTTTTAATTCAGCATATTTTTCCAACTCAACTTTCCTTCTGTTTGCTATCAAAATATAGGAAATGTTAACATCTATTATAATTTGGCTCACAGGATCATAGAATGTTAGGAGTTGGAAGGGACCTCCAAAGATCATCTAGTCCGACCCCCCTGCCACAGCAGGATTCCCTAGACCAGCTCACACAGAAGCACGTACAGACGGGTTTGGAATCTCTCCAGAGAAGGAGACTCCCCAACCTCTCTGGGCAGTCTGTGCCAGGGCTCTGCCACCTCAGCTAGGAAAAAGTTCTTCCTTATGTTTGCACTAAACCTCCTATGCTCCAACCTGCTCACACTGCCTCTTGTCCTAACACTGGACAACATTGAGAAGAGCCTGGCTCCATCCTCCTGACACTGGCCCTTAACATATCTGTAGACATTTATGAGGTCCCCCCTCAGTCTCCTCTTCTCCAGGCTAAAGAGACCCATCTCTCTCAGCCTGTCCTCATAGGGTAGATGCTCCACTCCCTGGATCATCTTGGTGGTCCTGTGCTGGACTCTCTCCAGTAGTTCCCTGTCCTTCTTGAACTGGGGAGTCCAGAACTGGGCACAATAGTCCAGGTGGGACCTCACCAGCACAGAGTAGAGGGAGAGGAAGAGGCTTCTCTCTACTATCATAGAACAGTTGGCTTCTTATGTAGATTGGTTCAAACCTTATTCTGTACTTAAATGTCTGCTTGCAAATAAATGCAGTAAAATAGATATTTTTATTTCATACTTGTGAAATACTATATTGATGAAAGTAGGCATCATATAGTAACCCCTCAGGTTTCTGTGCTCAGTCATGACTTTAAGAAGGTGAAAAATACCCGTGCCATTGGAACTGCAGCTCAAAATGAAGTTAATGTTAGACACATATTTTTGTGACAGCAAACTAGTGTTTGGAAAGATAACACATAACATGCCCTACAAAGATATTAAAGAGCCATCCTGCATATGGTCAGCAATTTAGACTCGATACATGAGCTCAGCTCTGCAGATTGGAAACTGGCAAACTTTGGGATTGAGTATCTTGGAGGCAATAAAAACTAGAAGCTAGAAGAACAACATATTAACTGCTATAAACCCTGAAAATGACAGATGTCAAGAGTCTGTAAAAAACATTCACACCATTGTAGGGCAAGGATTGCAGGAGTGATGGACGTCTGGAGTCAGCTTCTCTTTCAGCGGAGAACGAATTCATCACTCAGCAGATACCCTGGCAACATCTGCTCTTGTGTAATGAGATCTCTGACAGAATTTGCACAGTTGATTCTGTGTGCATGTCATGTTTCAGATGAATAGTCTAGAATTCATTAAACCCTTCCGTGGAAGCTGTAGATTTTTTACCCCTGTTACTGATCGGTGATCTTCCACGATAATCAGAGAATTACTTCATCAACTAATCCCATTTTGTACTGTACACAGGATTATTCAAACAGCAAAAGCCTCACACAAGATGGTCTGCTTAACACCATCAATTTAATGGAACAACAACAAGCAGAAACAATAAAATGAAATAGAATTCATGAAGGAAGGGGGACAGTTTTCCCTCCCTTGTTGAAAAAGTCAGGTCACGTTGGTGAGATAAATGACCTGTGAAAATTAAGTATGCTGCATTACTTCCAGTATCTTAAATTTGTTTGACTGAGCTAGAGAGTAAGTTTATCAGCAGTTATCGACCCCTGTAAAGCTCTCAAGGTTCTGCTAAGACCTTGAGACCAGAGCCAAAGAACATTGCTTTTATGTTTTGGTGTTGGGAGCGAGAACTACTGCAGCTGACTCACTGAAAGAAACTGGAGTGTCATCTAAGCTGTCTGACATCAAACATGCATTTTTAAACACTAACTCTAATAAAACCTGCTTTATTTTCATTGTACGTACCACCTAATGTATAATGGATAGCTTTAAGGGATGTTCTCTAGGGTGTTTGCTAATTGGAGGTTGTGTTCTGTAAAAAGAGCTTCACCTCCAATGTGTGCTGCCTTGAACTATGTGCAGCTGTGCTGAGTTTCCTGGGGCTGCAGATTTGACTCTCTGTAGGGACAATGTCTCCTTAAAAATACATCAAACATAACATTTACATTGTGTTTAAAAATGAACAAAATCATGAACAAACACAGCTGTGGCTGCATGGGTATTCTTTGTCACTATCTCTCCCTGTAGGATTGTGTCTCTCTCCACTCCCATAAGAAAAGAGGAGGAGGAGAGAGTTTCAAAGAAATTATTTTGTTTGCTTGTTTAAAGCACTTTAACAGTTACACTACTTTCTGTGAGAAAATTAAGACTGTCTGTCTTAGAAACCCCAAACAAAAACATTTGACCTACCCAAAAAAGTTTAAAATATGTGGAAGCCCAGTGACAAGACAAGAGGAAATGTCTGGAAGCTGGAGCACAGGAGGTTCCATGTGAATACAAGGAAAAATATTTTCCCAGTTGAGGTGGCAGAGCCCTGGCACAGACTGCCCAGAGAGGCTGGGGAGTCTCCTTCTCTGGAGAGATTCCAAACCTGTCTGGACACGCTTCTGTGTGAGCTGGTCTAGGGAATCCTGCTGTGGCAGGGGGGTTGGACTAGATGATCTTTGGAGGTCCCTTCCAACTCCTAGCATTCTGTGATTCTGTGATTCTGTGAGTTGCCTTAAGGTAAGCTAGTAGGTCCAGTGATGGTGAAAGGTTTCCACCTTTAGAGCCAGCCTATTAATATATTTATTGCTAATTATGTTTTGAGTCTGTGCAGGGATGTTCGAAGTGTATTTCAGGAAGACATTAACAGATAATCACTACTCTGAGGAGACAACTATCTTAATATAACCATTACCTGGTAAGTGACAACTAAGATAAGGAGTAGCAGACTAGACTAGTGGTGTAATTCTTACTTGGGAAGTTACATGTGAATGTGCTGGCTCAGTTCATTTTGTTTTCCCAGTTTGGCTACTTGATCTCAATTCTCTTCTGATAGTGAAGAGTTTATTCAAACATTTCCTTCTACTAGTGAATGTTGTATGAAAGAATAAGAAAAAAGTGTCAAGAGGAAGGGCTGGAGATACAACATGCATCAAAAGCCTTTAGAGCAGTTAGGAGTTATTCGCAGGCACAACTGAGCTTCAAAGACCTCACTGATGTGGCTGAGTGGGGCAGAAATGCATGTGAGGAGCTTTCCCAGCTTGGTGTATTTGGCTACAAGCTCCAATTCAAGCCTGGCTTGGGTCACAAGTTCAAGTGAGTTTGGACACTTATCCCCAGGGACATTTATCTATATACCAATGCCACCTTGCAGTGTGGCACAGTAGTAGAGTGAAAAAGCTTTCTCAGTGGCTACCTGCCCTGGATGTGCTTTTTGGGCCCTGGAATCAGTTCTGAGTGTTGTCTAAGAGTAATTGTAGCTTTCTGTAGAGCCATTTAATGATTTAAGTACATAGGTGATGTTATTTTCTGGTTTTCTTTTTATCTTTTTTTCAGCACATAGCTTGAAACACCACTCAAAGGAACAGGAAAACAGAAGTGTTTTATCTGTTCATTGTATCTCCTCTTACTTTTGTACATTAAATCTCCTTCAAAACATCATGTAAAACCAGGAAAGTAGCAATCAGATTCTTCCTGAGAATAGAATTTTATTTCAGATATAATCTAAAGCCAACTGTGTTCATAGATTTCTTTGCACACCTAGTACAGATACTTGAAAAGCATCATTGAAAATGTTCCTTTAACTACCTCTACAGCACTTTGTAGACTCTGTTCAAACATTATTTAGGTCATTATCTTTGCCAACCAGATGGATTTCAGAAGCAAAGTAACAAGGCAGAAAATAGCAGCAGCTGGTGCTGTGTTCTGTAGAAGTAGCTGCTGTGGCTGGAGTCTGTCCCATCTCCAATGCTCAGGGCAGGGTCAGATTCTTACACTTTCTCCAAGTGAGATGTTTGCATCTGGTCAAAATGCACTTGCCTCAGACCAAAAAAATACTTTCCATCACTAAACCAAGTGGGATGGATCCTAGATATCCAGTCCTGAGAGATTCATGCATCCTGAAACGTCTTCAACATGTTCCTAAAATCTGTGTAATTCAGTACCTCGCTCCCCATCCTTCACCATTTTTCTAATACTGGCTCCAGACTCCTCCTCAGAGGTGCCTGTTTCTTCCTTGCCTGTGAAGCATCCATTAGGAGAACCAGGAAACACCAAATGCAGCCAGGAGTGAAGAGGCAGTGCCAAGGACATCACCTGAGCTCTGGTCAGCCAAGGAAAAGATGAGGCAATTACAAGTGCAGTAGAGAAGATCTAGAGTGAAGTTCCTACATAACCAATGTTCATCACCCTGAATGCTCCCAGAACCTAAGCCTGTGTTTGTCTCCCAGATTACAAGCATAACAGCCCTGTTTTTTTCCAGATTATCTAGCTTTTCATCATTACTACCAAAACCCCAGTTTTGCTTCACTGGTTCCATGCCATTGCTGTGTAAAAATAGCTCAGGGTCAACTGTTTTCTTTTCAGTGATGGTTATGTTTTGGGTTTGTCTGTTGGGGTTTTGTTCTTGCTGTTGTTTCTGTTTGGGTTTGTTTGTTTGTTTGTGTTTCACTTATCATGAGTAAATGAAAAGAGGAGAATGGAGGTGCGGTATGTGGAACACACCAACTCCCAAAAGATGAAGTTCACCAACACTTCTTAATTTGCCCTTATTACTACTGGGGAATTAGTGCCTGGGAATGCTTTCTAAAACTGTTATTTCTTCCCTAAATGCTACTTGCCACACAGGTAATCTTATGCATCAAAGGAGACTGGGGGGTTTACTTTTTAACTGTTAATTGGTTTGGAGTAGAGGTGTGCTGTAAAATGGAGATATTAAAGAAGCAGGCTTTCAGGTGACTACATTTCTCCCACAAGCAGGTGACAGAAGTTGCTGAAAACAGAGCATATGGGACTGGCATAAGAAAATATAACTATATGGGGAACTGAGAGTAGGAACAACAAAGCCCAATAAATGAATTATTTATATATTTCTAAAAAGGGAAAAGCAGCAAGGTACAATTCTTCAAAGAAAAAACCAAAACAAAACCATAAAAAGACCAACCCCCTAATTGGACTTGACAAAGTTTCAAATGTAAATATTAATCATAGAGCCATTCTGATACTGATTTGGTTACTTGAAAGAGCTGTAGTCAAAGCTCCATTCAAAAGAGCTTTTTTCCCATTGAATTCATTGATAGCTGAGGCAGGAGTGATGCATTGTTTTGTAAGCCTTGACTTAAGGAGGGTGGGACAATTTCCCAGGAGTGTTTCATTGCTTCCATTATTTGAAGTAGCAGTGGTCAAGCATAGCAGAGGGGCTCTGTGGTGTGAGAGAGGCTGTCAGACATAAAGCTGGAAATAGGCACTGGGCTTCTGGGGAAATATGTGCTGAGCTGTGGCAAGAGGGCATGGGCCAGTGGCATGGTGGTGCTAGGTTGATGGTCGGATTTGATGATCTTAGAGGTCTCTTCCAACCTTAATGGTTCTGTGACTTCTTCAAATCAGTGGTATAGAAAAAGGAGCAGATGCTTGTATGTTTGTGAACTGTCTGGAGGAGTTTTTAGCAGGTGTCTGAGTGATGGAGGGAGCTGTGAATGAGGAGAGGTTTGTCACTTTGGAAGCAGATGACAGATGTGAACACGAGGAGGTTGCTGAGTGCTTTGTAGAAGTCTTAGCCTGTGAAGCCTGTAGAGGACTGGCTTTGCTGTCTCTGCCTTTCCTTTCTGGGATGAATGTTTGGAGAACACAGACTGGTATGGACTGTCACTATTGAAAGAATCCAGCAGGCTGGCCTCACATCTGCAAAGATATTAGAAGTAAAGGTCTCCCCAGCCAGTGCCCCATCTGCTCCCCAATACCAGCACACCCAGTGGGACTTCAAATGGAAAGAGGGATCTTCCTCCAGCAGGGCACTGAGGTGACAGCCAGGCTTGGGCTGGGAGAGCCCTGGGCTTGGGCTGCCATGATAAACTCTTCTGTCTGTCACACAACACCTCTTCAGATGGATTGCCACAGGTCCTGAGCAGCTTTGCATAAATTAAGGGCAGCACACAGGGTAGGGCTTGTCACCAATTACACGTTGCTATTAAACTTGCAAATTCAAGGAATGCTCAGAAAACTCCTCCTGATATTTTGTCATGTAACAAAATCACAGTGAGGGGAATCTTTTGAATTTTTGCTTTTAGTTTGAAGCTTGCAGTCAAAATGTTGAAGTCTAAGTGATGCCTCCTGGAGCCAAGTAATGTTTTGAATCAGAATACAAGGTGAGATTCCTGAATTGCTGATTGCTGATTGCCAAATGCTGATTGCTGAATGGTGATTGCATTTCCTGACATGTCAGTTTCAAGACTTGGTGTTTTGCACTGTTCTAAGAAATGCTGTTGCTAATAATGAAGAATAGCTGTTGAAGTACTAGAAATAAAAGGAATAATAAATTTTCACAGAATCACAGAATGTTAGGAGTTGGAAGGGACTTTGAAAGATCATCTAGGCCTACCCCCCTGCCTGTTTATGTTCCCTTTGGGATAGAAAATGGGTTTTCCACAGCAAGTAAATAAGTAAGGGAAATACTTTATCAAAGGGGTAAACAGTTTAGTGATCACATCTAAAAAGTCAAATAATTTGGAAAAAAAAATACCGTAACGACTGAATTTTAAGTTCTTATGTTAGTAATAGTACCTATTGCCACTAGTGTGGCATAGACTTGGTCTATGTATGTTGCTTCACCTCTCTGGTCTATTTCCCTATCTGCAAAATAGAGAAGAATGATAGTTTAGAACTGCTGAGAGAATTAAGGCTGATGGGTGCAGCAGAGATGCTGAGGGGATTTTAAATCTAATCTCTGTGTTCCTTCCTAAAACATTTCTACCCTAAGAGATGTTGCTCCCTCCTCCTCTCACTATCTCTGTTCTCCTTTTGTCATGTGCATGCTGAGACTGGAAATTCAGTTTTTCTGAAAAAAGTAAGAAAAATCCACATTCCAGGCAGGAATCTAGCTGAATCTCTGGCACAGTTGTTCTGAGAAAGGCTGTTGAGATGTCCCAGAAGCCCTGGCCTAAGGTGAACTATCCTAGTAGCCCTGACAGAACTGTGGGTAACCTGTGGGACATTTAGTGCAACTGTGATCATAGAATCATAGAGTCATCTGGGTTGGAAGGGACCTCCAGAGGTCATCTAGTCCAACCCCCCTAAAGTGAGCAGGGACATCCCCAAATAAATCAGGTTGCTCAGAACCCTGTCCAGCATCACCTTGAATACCTCCAGGGATGGAGCCTCAACCACCTCCCTGGCCAACCTGTTCCTGTGTTCCACTACCCTCATGATAAGGAACTTTGATGTTTGGAACCTATGTCAAACTGTGACATCTCACCAGCTAAGGAAGATGTTTGAGGTCCAGGTCCTGTGTGCTGATGTAGTTCCCATGCTGCTTTCTGTTTATCTTTTCCATTTGCTTTTGATCAGCACTTCCTGCAACTCTGATCTTTCCCAACAACCTCTTCCTCAAGATGACACCAGCAATAGTGTCTCAGCCTGGGGTGCACCATGGTTTCAGAATTAGCATAGGTTGTGTTTTGACCTGTGCATAGGTGGAAAGTGGCTCCAAATGACCTTGTGTATCTACTGACCTGTTCCAGGATCAGTGATCTGCTTGAATAAATTATTAAGCTGTTAATTGTTAAGTTGTTAATATTAAAACAGTGACATTAAAACATACTCTCAGCTGGAGAGAAAGCTCTGATTGCTCAAGTCTGTAGTAAAAACATTTTGGGAGAAAAAGAATTATTAGATTGATACACTGCC
Source organism: Galbula dea (assembly GCA_013399015.1). NCBI lineage: Eukaryota > Metazoa > Chordata > Aves > Piciformes > Galbulidae > Galbula > Galbula dea. The sequence continues at coordinate 376,307 of VWZX01004980.1, forward strand.
TTCCCCAGGCTACAGCTGCTGTTTCAGTCTCAGAATCGATTGCTGAAGCCCCTGTACCACCACAGCTGTTCACAAAACCCAGTCGTCATTTTAGCAGGCAGATCATAGGCTTTTAGTTCTGTTCCTTTATAAAGAAATGAAATCTCAGTCATAAATGGATTCTTAGCCTTGCTATTTGCAGTTAAAGATGTAATGTTGGTCAAATCTCTGATAGTTTTACCTATGGCTTTTTGTCGCAGAGAAGTTCCCCAAAGTTTGATGTGGGAGCTTCCACAGACTTGTGAGGATGCTTATCCCAAGGCTTTCCTGCATATTTATTGTTGAAAGGAACAATCCTTAGAAGGTCTTGAATTCTTTTTTCCTCTGTTTTAATATGAGTGAACCAGGTGTATTTTATTGCAAAGTTAGTCACTGGATAAGAATTAAAATAATAAACCCCCTTCCCTGCCTTCACTCTGGTGCCATCTTAGCCCTGCACCTTCCTGCTTGAACCTTCCTGGGAAGCAGGGAAAGGTCTGACCTGCTCCCTTTGGGATCCCAGTCCTAGTGTGGTTGGGCTGTGGCAGCCTGAATGGGTTAGACAGGAGCTCTGAGCATGTATCCTTCTCCTGTCAGGGCCAGAGGAAGAGGAAGCATGACAGGAACATCCCTTATCTTTCAGGTTAGATGGTATCCTGGCCCTCAGATGTTCAGGACATCTAGTAACATAATTCAGTGGCATAGCACCTCTTTCTCTTCAGTCTTCAGATTGTGACAAAAAATCATTGAGAGGATTGATTGCAAAGCTACTGCTGTTACAAGTAACTTTAATTTTTTTTTCCTCATAAAGAGAGAGAGAGAGAGAGATGCCCATGAGCATTCTTATTGGCTTAATGAACTGCTGAAAAGTTTCAGCCAACACCACAGAAAAGTTACTTCTTCTTCATGATGATAGGAAAAAAAAATTCTTAATAGCTCACTGCTGATCTAGCTGCCTGCACCTTGATCTGACACTACAGGTGTGTGTCCAAAACCTGCATCAGCTATGTACCAGAAAAAGAGAAACCCAAGGTGGCTTGACAAAACAATTTTTCTGTACTTACCATGCTTCAACTTTCATGTCTATTTTTAACAGACACTATTGCACTGGATCAGTTAAAAGCATCCCAGGAAGCCACAAAGAACTGAATTAATTTTCAACTGCCCATATTAGACTGTGATACAGGTTTTATACCTTCATCTCTGTACCAAGCAAAGAGAAAAATCAAAGCTTCATATCCTCTCTGAAAATGCAGAGGGAAAAAGAAATAGATAAAGGATGTTTATTAAACATATTACCACCAAATATTAAGGTACATTGCCTAGACAACAGGAAATGTCAACAAAAATTATCTAGAACTGCTATTTTCTTCCATTGTACAATTCCATTTGGATTAATATTGTTGTTTCTTTAATTAGTGAGAAAGTTACTGTGAACAAAAAGGAAAAAATAATAGTTCTTAGTTGTGGACTTACTCAGGAAACACGTCAGCCACTCCTCTGACTACAGTTCTTTGTCTACCATCTACCCTGTTCTTTTTGTAGTCATAAAGTAGGGAAAAAGAAATGTGTGCTTGGTACGTTACAGACCTGACTGACTTCTCTGCTTTGAACAAAAATGTGGCATTTGGAAACAATGGAGTTAGGCTTTCTCCTTCTCATTACACAGACAATGGAAACGAATAAAACTAAATGTATTTCTTCTGATGTCTGCTTAGCTCACACCTTCCCTAAAGCAGAGAGAGAGGCTTAGCCTTACCCTGCTCAGTAGCACACCATAGGGAATATCAGGCAGTAATATCTGCTATGAGAGCCAATGCTCAGATCTTATCCTGATGAACCTATATTTGTCAGAGTCTCCTGAACAATTCTATTTGTCTCTTCAAATAGAAAATAATTGGTCTTTTCTTAGAATTAACATACTTATTAGGCAAGTGACTGTACTTGCTTTCTGGTCCTTTGGGTCAGTGCAGGCCAGTGTGGAAGAGGAGGCGAGCCCCTCGTGGTGGAGGCTCACAGGGACTCCATCCCAATTTGGGGAGAAAGAATGGACTTATTTGTAATAGTCAGGGATTACATTCATGAAGTTAAGCTTAAATTGCTTCTTTTACTTTTTTTAGGCTTATTTTTTTCTAAGAGAACTATCCTAGACCACTTCCATTGTGCTGGCCATAGCAGTGCTCCTGCAGAGTGCTGCTGCTGGATCACTGGAGAGCTGGTCTTTGCTGGTGGCTGGGCAGTAGGTGTCCCTGATGCCATTTTAAAAAATGACATTTGTTACTTCACCCAGAAGCTTGAAACCCAAGAAAGAATACAATGTTTTGCATAAGCATCTGCTATTGCTTGTTTCAGCCTGGTTTTAGTGGGTGTAACAAGATGCTTACGGCAGTTGTACTTACTGGAGCCACGGTTACCACATACACAGACCACAGCATCAAGATGACCAAAAACTTGACAGTTAAAAGACAATTGGATCATTTCAGTGCATTTGCTGCAACTGTGTCCTTCTGGTAACTGACTTTTTTCCTCAGAATTTTCATCATTTGAAGATTTTCCTTCTTGTTTGTAAGTATGGATATAAACTGAAGCTTGCTACTGGTTCTTCACTGAAAACAATTAAACTCTCCTCATAGAAAGGACTGTTACTTATGGTAATATTACAGAATCATAGAATCATCTGGGTTGGAAGATATAATGTTATTTTTTCCTTTTAATTTTTTGTTCTCTGGTTTCAAGCAGCTATTGCTTGAAGCAAGTCTCAGGTTTAAAAATATGTCTTCAACGTGCTGTGATTCACAAAAATAGCTTAAACACCTGTTTCAGCAAGACCCAGTATTCTCTCTGCAGGTAATAGCTAGGTGCTATCTGAAATTCAGAGCCAATATCTCTGCAGTTTTATCTTCTTGCAGCCCACACTTTAAAACTTAAAGACCCAGGCGTGGGGGGTTAGCAAACTTCTGCACAGAAGGGAAATGTTGAGCCCTGGTGATCTGTGACTAGCATGAGTTTTAAAACAACTGGAATGTTGACTCTCATTCCATCAATCCTTACTTCCCACTGTGCGCTTTGGGCATTAACAGCTCTGCAACAACCTGCGGATAAACGAATCCATGCAAACAGAAACAATGCCTGGCAGACATTGTGGATGAGAGTCATCAATCCTAAGTGCAGACATTTAAATATTGCTCTTAAGAGTTATGCTGTGGTCCTTCTGCACTCACCTGAAAGAACAAGTGTGATGGTTTGGACGTGGTTTTTCGCCAAATACCCA
>VWZX01004983.1:0-10793 GCA_013399015.1 Galbula dea
ACAAGAGGAAATGGCCTCAGGTTGTGCCAGGGGAGGTGGAGGTTGGATATCAGGAACAACTTCCTCCCCAAAAGTCTTGTGCCTGTGGTGAAATGCAGGGAGCTGGGTTATGAAAGGAGCCAAAGTCACTGCAGGGCTTTTGTTCCTGCCTGTGTGCCTGGGTCCCCAGGATGGTGGTGAGGGTCAGCCACCCAAATCCCCCCCAAAGCCTCCCAAATTAAAACCAACGTGCACCCAATGACCTCCCCAAATCTCAGCTGCTGACCTGGGCTGCCCTGGCTCAGTGGGGCCAGAGGCTCCAGCCAGGTTCCTCTGCCCCTCATTGCAGGTTTCTTAGCAAGGGGAGAAGAAGACCTTTAGATTCCCATGGGCAGCAGTGCTGAGTAGGAGCCTTCTAGCCAGGACACCGAGTGCCCAGCCAGCTCCTCGCTCACAAGCAGAAACCAAGAGGCCAAAGGGAAATGAGCTCCTGGAAGGGAGAAAAGGTCTGGTGGTGCCCATGCCTCCCACCCAGGGACCCTCATCCTGCATGAGGGAGCCCTGAGATGCCCATGGAGACGCTCAAGCAGTGCACCTGGCTTGGAGTAATATGGGGGACCCCTAGGAGGAAAGGGGAACCCATCCCAGACTTCCACCATGTTAACTCCAGTGCCTCCTAGACACAGGCCCAACAATCCCAAAGCCTCCCACCTCTCCACAGGCCTAGTCAGGAGCTTTGCAGGTTCTTTTCAGGGCTGTGGCTGGGATTTGGTGACCATTCACCAAAAGGCTTAGAAGAAGAAACATCTTTCTGCTGAGCTGGCACGGTTCTCACTGCCTCATCTCCCCGAGACTGAACGCTTGCTCGCACGCCCTCCTGCCTCTCCCTCTTAGCCTCCTGACCTGCTTCTGTTCTCCTCTTCATGCTGTGGCCTGGTTCTGGTGGCCTTAGCATTAAGCAAGGAGAAGGCCCAGCTGCAGGGCTGGCCACATCCCCCGGAGCAGCCCTTTAATGTGTAACAGGGAAGGCAGTGGCCCAGTGAGGAGAGATGAGAGATTAACCCAGTTTAGAGGCAAAGAGCAGCAGGTTTGCTGGGAAACTGTCCTGTTCCTGCAGCTTCCAAAGCCTCTCAGCAGTTAGCATTTAGTCTGCTGTGGAGGTTAAAGGGTGGCCAGGGCAGAAATGGTCTGTGATTCATTAAACCATCTCCATCCAGTGTGGGCAGAGGAGCAGAGCTGGGACCGGGGCTGGGTCCCTGGCTTCAGCATCACTCCCAGCACTGCCCTGCACCCCCTGGAGACTGACCCAAGTTCTGCAGACCAACAGCCACCTCTCCCCTGGTGGGAAGGAGCTGCCAGAAATTGGAGGTTTTCCCTGTTTTTCTATGCAGCAGCCCAAAGCCAGCCTTGTCCTGTTTGCCACTAGCTCACCTGGGATGCAGCCACACCTTGAATCCTGGGTGCAGGTCACTCCAAGGAGGACACTGAGGTGCTGGAGTGTTACTGGTTGGACTTGATGACCTTAAAGGTCTCCTCCAACCAAAATGATTTGAGTTTAAAAGTGTTGGTGCCTCATACCTGGGTTAGGAACCGCTTCTTCCCTTGTCTTCTCTTCTGCAGTCTTGTAGGTATGTGCTGAAACAGAGAAGCTGGCCCTGTCTGGAACTGGTAGTTCAGGTTGGTGGTGTGGGCAAGATAAGGGGCAGGAAGGAGAAGTAGAGGTGGGAATGCTGCCTGACCTGTAAGAATGCAAAATAATAATGATGAACCATGTTACACTTCTCCAGAGAGGGAAAAGGAATGCTGAATTTCCCTCTGTAATCACAGCCACAAACCTGTGTGGATGATCCAGCAAAGCAGAGGGGGCTGAGTTCTGCTTGGGCAGCAGAATGAAAACAAAGTGAATTCTACACTTGCTCTTCCCCTGAGATGGCTTCAGGTGGAACAGAGCAAGTGCAGTGTGTCTCAGAACACCTTGCTCCTGCTGTGTCAATGACTTTGGGAAGCAAAGGGCTAGAAGCTGGGAGCTCCTTCAGTAAGATAGCCAACAGGTGTCAGTCTTGCAGCCTTTCACTGACCTTTTTGCTGTGGAGCTGTTGCATCACTCTTGATTCTTCTCTTCTTGCCTTGCTCAGTAGTTAATTTGTTTATTACAAAAGTCAGAATAAGATTAAACAAACTGCTAATGCTTTTATGTAGCTTAATGAGAAGAAAATGCTTCTAGGGGAACAAAACCACTACAGAAGTTTGGAGTGGGGGGGGAGGGAAATAAAATACAACAGAAATCCACAACAGACTCAGGAATTTGTTCCACTTATTAACTGAAAACAAAAGCAAGTCACTTGTGTTCCACTGTCCCCAGAATCTCCTCCTTGCATTGTTCCAGATCTCTTTCATTTTGCCTCCAGAGATTTCTCTCCTCTGTACTTTCAGCTGAATTTATTTAGGTTACTTCTGAGTCCCTGTCCTGCAGGCAGCTCTTGTTGGGAATGAAGTTATGAGGTCAACCTCATGGCTTGGCCTTCTCCAAGGCTGCCTGAAGCCTCTTGTTAACCAGTTGAGTGGCAGATGTAACAAGGACCTGCAAAGCTGGTTCCTGAATGTCTTCTAGCATGAATTTATTCTCCATGTGCAATAACTTTAAGCTCTTCTGATGTTTTATTTCAGCATGTATGTGCTGTCTGGTACAGGACCTGTCAGCCTGAGAGCAGCATCTAGAGCATACTTGGAGAGAGTGTGGGTTGTGTCAGTGCTTGGTGGCTTGACCCAAGCTGTCCTACCTGGATGTCCTACCTGTAATGGCATTTTAAGGAGAATTTTAGCTGAGCTTGTTGTCTGTCTCAGTCTTCTCTTGGGCTGTGTTCCCCTAAAGCTCTGCTGTGTCCCTGGTTTTTGCCTCTGTCCTTGGTTTTTGCTCTTCTGGATGATGAAGTGATAGTAGAGTATCCAATGGAAGATGGGAGTTGAGTACAGGCAGAGTCCTGCATGGGGGCAGAGCAGCTCTGGCAGGAGGAAAGGCTGAGAGCCCTGGGGCTGCTTAGCCTGGAGAAGAGCAGCCCCAGAGGGGAGCTGCTCAATGCTGAGCAAGAGCTGAATGCTGGGGCCAACAGGCTGGGGCCAGACTGTGCTCAGTGGTGGCCAGGGCCAGGCCAAGGGGCACTGGGCACCAACTGGAACCCAGGAGGTTCCACCTGAGCAAGAGGAAAAACTTGTTTGGTGTGAGGGTGTTGAAGCCCTGGAGCAGCTGAGGGAACTGGGTTTGGTTAGAATCATGGAACCAGAGAATGGCTCAGATTGGAAGGGACCTTAAAGATCATCTAGTTCCAACCCCCCTGCCGTGGTCAGGGATGCCACATGCACTAGACCAGGTCATCCAGGGCCACATCCAGCCTGGCCTTAAACACTGCCAGGGATGGGGCCTCCACAACCTCTCTGGGCAACCTGTTCCAGTGCCTCACCACCCTCTGGGTAAAGAACCCCCTTCTAAAGAGAAGAGGAGGCTCAGGGGAGACCTTCTCACCCCCTGGAAGTAGGTTGGAGTGAGGTGGGGTTTAGCCCCTCCTCCCAAGGAAAAAGGGGGCTGGGACAAGAGGAAACAGCCTGAAGTTGTGCCAGGGGAGGTCGAGATTGGCCATGAGGAACAATTTCTTCCCCAAAAGGGTTGTCAAGGCCTGGCCCAGGCTACCCAGGGGAGTTGTGGAGTCACCATCCCTGGATGAGCAAAAAAGCCTTGGAGCTGTGGTGCTGAGGGCCATGGTTCAGTGGTGACCTGGCAGTGCTGGTTAACAGTTGGACTGGATGATCTTAGAGGTCTTTTCCAGCCTCAATGAATCTCTGATCTCTTTGCCTGTTAGGACTTTCCTGGAAAGATTTTCCCAGTTGACCTTTTGCAGAGCTTGAAGTGGATCTATTTTTCTTTTTAATGACTGCAGAAATTGTGAAAGTTAACAATAGACTCCAGGAAGGTTTTTCAGCTCCTCTTCAATGGTTCTGTTTAGTGAATGTACTTCAGAAATATAAACCAGACAGATCTGTCACTGGGCATAACCTTCAAGTGGAGAATCAGAGCCTGCTCTGGAGCTGGGAGATAAGTGCATGCAGGACAGACCTCTTCTCAGCCTGTTTTAATCACAAGGCTTTCTGTGGGCAAGGCTGATTACCAAACCTATTTGACTAGCAATTCTTTTATAGGCAAGGAAAATAAACCACCCCAAGCAGCCTGGAGGAGCATTTTCTATAGTAGTGTCACAGGGCTTTGTATTTACAACCAAGGGAATGAGCAGCCCAAAGCAAAAGGGAACTTGTGGGGATGTTTTCATTTGGGTTTATGCTGTGTGCTGTCAGGATTAGTGGTTGGGGATCCATGGAAGATGCTTTTCTCTCTGGGATATTTTGTTGTTGTTGTGTAGCACTTTCTGAGGGCTCCTAGATGCCTGGTCACTTCAGGACAGTGGACTGAAGATTCAGATCAGGGTGTAAGTAGTGCTTGAAGTGCAGAGAAGAGAAGCAGAGTGTATATGGAAAATCATAGTATTGTTAAGGGTGGAAAAGATCTCTAAAATCAAGTCCAACTGTTAAGCCAACACTACCAGGTCACCATGAACCATGGCCCTCAGCACCACATCTCCAGGGCTTTTTTGCTCATCCAGGGATGGTGACTCCACCACTGCCCTGGGCAGCCTGGGCCAGGCCTTGGCAACCCTTTTGGGGAAGAAATTGTTCCCCATGTCCAACCTAAACCTCCCCTGGCACAATTGGAGGCTGCTCCATCTCATCCTGTTGCTTGTTCACTGGGAGATGAGACCAATCTCCACCTTGCTCTAACCTCTTTTTTAGCACTGAGGGTGGTGAGAGCCTGTCCCAGGTTGCCCAGAGAGGTGGGAGATGTCCCAGCCCTGAAACCATTCCAGCTCAGGTTGTCTGGGGCTGTGAGCAACCTGCTCTGGTTGCAGATGTCCCTGCTGGCTGCAGGGGGGTTGGACTAGAAACCTTGAAAGGTTCCTTCTGACCCAACGACTTCACGATTCTCTGGTTTGCTTATTTTCTGTGAGGTATCTTTGGGTGCCGAGCTGGTGGCTGTTTCCCGAGCTCTGCAGCGAGACTGTGCAGCACTAGATGGCAGTCTGCCTCCAGCTGTGGGCTCTCACCAGCAGTTGCTCAGCCCCAAACCCTTACCTCCTGCCCCTGCTGCCACTCAGCTCAGTGTAGGAACTTTTTCTCTTTAGCACCAACTGACTTCTCCCGTGGAATAAAGGTGACACCTTTGAAGATTTCCTCTTGATGGCTTAACTTTTGGCCTCAAGTTGTGCCAGGGGAGGTTGAGGTTGGACATGAGGAATAACTTCTTCTTGGAAAGGGTTGACAAAGCCTGGCCCAGGCTGCCCAGGGCAGTGGTGGAGTCACCATCCCTGGAGGGGTTTCAAAGCCCTGGAGCTGTGGTGCTGAGGGACATGGGTTAGTGGTGACCTGGCAGTGCTGGTTAATGGTTGGGCTTGATTATCACAAAGGTCTTTTTCAACCTACATTATTCTATGGTTCTATTTATATTCAGCCTCCTTTTCTCTGGGTGAAACAACCCCAGTTCCCTCAGCAGCTACATGGGTTTTTTTAACCCTCCAGGCATGGTGACTGCACCACTGCCCTGGTCAGCCTAGGCCAGGTCTAGACAACCCTTTTCAGGAAGGAATTGTTCCTCATGTCCAACCTCAACCTCTCCTAGCACAACTTGAGGCTTTTTCCTCTTGTCTTATCACTTCTTCCTTGGGAGAAGAGGCCAAACCCCACCTCATTCCAACCTCCTTTCAGGGAGTTGGAGAGAGTGAGAAGGTCTCCCCTGAGCCTGCTTGTCTCCAGGCTGAGTTCCCTCAGTTGCTCCTCACAACACTTGTGCTCCAGACCCTTCCCCACCTTCCTTGCCCATGACAGAGCTCAAGGACTGTTTCAGATCATTCAGTGCCCACTTGGCCATGTTGCAGTCTGAGGAACATCAGGCTGGGGGTCGCTGGGTGGGAAGTAGGAGCTGATGTAGAAAGATGTTGAAATCTGAGTTTGGGGCAAGTTACCCTTTGTGACAGGAGGGTTTTCTGAAAGCTACTGTCCTGTAGGTGCCAGTAGCAGTCCCTGGGCTGCTGAGCAGTGTTTCCCTCTCCCCTCAGGTCTGTGTATGATGGAGAGGAGCACGGGCGCTTCATGGAGAAGCTGGAGGCCAGGATCAGGAACCACGACCGGGAGATTGAGAAAATGTGCAACTTCCACTACCAGGGCTTTGTGGACTCCATCACAGAGCTGCTGAAGGTTAGAGGAGAAGCTCAAAAGCTGAAGGTAAGACAAAGCCATCTAGAGATGGAACATCTGGCTCCTGGCCCTGCTTGAGCAGTGGGCTTGGACCTGATGACCTAACCTTAGCCACTCCGGGGATCTGTGAAGGCATGTGAATGTCTCCTGTTGTGTGGAGTACCTGGAGCATCTGGGGTTGCTTCATCTGGAGAAGAGAAGGCTCCAGACTGTGGAGAAAGGCTCCAGTAGTATGTGGAGAAAGGGATTTGTAGGATGAGATGGTGGGAAGGAAACAAAAGAGGCTTCTGGGGAGAAGGGCCTAGAGTTTGGAGGAGCCCACCTAGGCCCTACCTGTGGAACTTGCAGTTTAAGCTTGGCTCCTGTGCCTTAAAATACAATTAGCTCACAACTGGAGGTATATAAAAACACAGCAATGATTTTTATCAGTGTCAGAGGCTGGAGAACCTTCCTCATGTTCCTTCCCAAGTTAGAAGAGGGGCAGGGGAGGCTCCAGTGCCATCCCTTGGCTGCAGCAACTACCATCACTGAATCATAGTGTTTGGGATTGGGAGGGACCTTCCAAGGTCATCTAGTCCAACCCCCTGCAGTCAGCAGGGACATCTGCAACTAGAGCAGGTTGCTCAGAGCCCCAGATAACCTGAGCTGGGATGGTTCCAGGGCTGAGACATCTACCAAGGTTTGACCTTGATTTGGAAACCAAAAGCAACCTCCAGGAACACTTGATGAATGAGGCTGAGTTGTGTGACACCCAGAGAGCTGTGGGCTGTCTCCAAAGACCAGCACAGCAAATTTTTCTGGCTGAGTGGAGTCTGACTCTTTTTGAGGGTGTTGGAGCCCTGGCCCAGGCTGCCCAGAGAGGCTGTGGAGTCTCCTTCTGGGGAGAGATTCCAGTGGCAGCTGGAGGTGATCCTGGGCAAGCTGCTGTGGGTGACCCTGCTGGAGCCAGGGGGTTGGACTGGATGATCTCTAGAAGTCCCTTTGAACCCCTCCCATGGTGGAATTCTGGGTGTCTAGGAGCACTGGCAACCATTCCATGGGCATTAGAAATAAGGGGAGAAGAAAAATACCTCAGAAAAGCAAGTTTTGTGGAGAAGGAAGAACTGACTTCAGTGTGCTGACTGCTGCTTCTGGTGTGCTTCTCTGCTCCCTTCATGCTATCTCTGGCACTTCTAGCAGGCTTCTATCTTTCCACATGGAGGTCCTCATTCCATAAAGGAGAGACCACTTCCATGGGGGGGTGGGATAGTCTTGCCACCACACTCACCCATAGTCTTACAATAGAATTTTCCATGGCCAGGACTCATCCAGCAGTTGGTTGGAAGATGAAGCCATTGGAAACACCATGAAAGAAGTTGTGTGGGTGTGTGTTTTTTTTATTTCAAGCTATTGTTTCTAGCCAAGAATTCCACATTGTTTGTTTGCAAAGGCTTGTTGCTGGTTCCCATTCTGCAAGCAGCTACTTTGTTGGTGGCACACTGTGAAGTCCACTGCTGTACCCTCAGGATCTCTCTTCATTTCCACCACTAGGAGATCTATAAAATGGCACATGGGAAAAATACACACAGAAGCTTATTTGAGAAATACTGAGCCCTCTTTCTAAGAGTTTCCTCAGGGAATCCTCAGTGGGTCCAGTGGTGAGAGTGGCTTTTGTTCCAGCTATTCATTCTCTATTTGATCTTGGTCTTTGCTCAACAGTGCTGCTCTTTGAACAGGCCTGCAACCAGCAATCAAGTAAATGCTCTCCACATTGCAGCTCCAGAGTGCAGCTTCACTCCTGGGCAGTTAGCTTTGGGCTGATTTCTAGAACACAAGTCTTCTGAGGAGCTGCTGAAGGAACTGGGGTTGGTTTGCCTGAAGAGAAAGAGGCTCAGGGGAGACCTTCTTGCTGTCTCCAACTCCCTGAAAGGAGGCTGGAGTGAGGTGAGGGTTGGTCTCTTCTCCCAAGAAGCAAGCAAAAGCACAAGAAGAAACAGCCTCCAATTGTGCCAGGGGAGATTTAGCTTGGATGTGAACAATTTCTTCCTGGGAAGTGCTGCCAAGGCCTGGCCCAGGCTGCCCAGGGCATTGGTGGAGTCACCATCCCTGGAGGGGTTTAACAAACATGGAGATGTGGTGCTGAGGGCATGGGTTAGTGGGGACTTGGCAGTGCTGGTTGATGGTTGGACTGGGTGATGTTGAAGGTCTGTTCAAAAGGATTCATGATTTTCTGACCTAAAAGCACCCAGTGGATTCCCAAAGGAGTTAGATCAGTGGAGGGAGAAGAGCTGCAGTGGTGGATAACAAACCCAGTCTTAGGGTGCACCCTCCTGCCTGGGAGGTTCTTGGGTTGCTGCCCTGTAGCATTGCTCCCCAGCCCCCTCCTCTTCTCAGGGAGGGCAGAAATCAGCAGTAGGAGGGTGTTGGGCAGAGGGCTGGAGTCAGCACAGCTGCACAGGGTCAGAGTGCTGCCCTTTGGGTCCATTCCCAGGATTCTTCCCCAGTGCCCTTTGCTCCTTGCTCTCATCACTCTGACACTCTCTAAATGATACCAGAATGATGTTGAGAATCCCTTCAGCCACAGCCCTGCTCCACACCACATGTTGTGTCTAGAGATGGATGAACTAAGGCCTTGCCCAGCCCCTCAGCCCCTTGTGAAGGACCAGACAAGGGGATCGCACACGTGCCCACCTGTTGGCTGTCCTCCCCCTTGCTGGATGTCTGGCTTAGATTAGCAAATCTCCTTGTCTGAAACCCTTCAGTGTGTCTGCAGAGAGTCTAGATAAATAATCAGCTCATTGCAGCCAATGGATGGCTGGAGACCTTAAGAAGAAAACACAACACAACCTCCAGCCCCCTGGAAGCTCCTGGTGTGCAAGGGCAGGATGTGTTCTTCCTCCTTTGCTGGGCCTGGGATTGATATGTAATTTTAATAGGAGACAAGTACAGCCCTGGCATGATTTGAGGAGCAGTTTTAAATTACCCTACATGGATTCCTTTTTCCTGGTGGGATTGTCAGGATATAAGCAAATAAAATAATCTTTGGAAGAGATGCTGTGCTCCTGCTTGTAAAAGCTCAATACATCAGAAAGGAAATGAGCAGTTTTTGTGCAGGGCAAAGAGCCAGGAGAGCTGAAGCTACTGCAGGAGCAATGTGATGCAGATGCTGGGGAGAAATGGTGTGAGGGGAGATGATGGGATCACTCCTCTCCCTGCAGCACTGCAAGCTTAAAAAGCAGCATGGCCAGAGCTAGAACAAAAGGAAGCTTGTGAGGCTGGGTGGCTCTGCAACAGCAACCTCTCAGCATTGGTGTAGAAGCAACAGCAACCTCTGTGTGCCAACTCCTGTTGGAGTTTGGGCTAGTGTCACTGTTGGCCAGCATCTTTCAGTGGTCACCAGGAAACACTGGATCCTGAAGCAGGGCAGTGAAGGTGGGGAAGGGTCTAGAGCACAAGTGTTGTGAGGAGCAGCTGAGGAACTGGGGTTGCTTAGCCTGGAGAAAAGGAGGCTCAGGGGAGAACTTCTCACTGTCTACAGCTCCCTGACAGGAGGTTAGAGCCAGGTGGGAGTTGTTCTCTTCTCCTAAAGAACAAGTGATAGGACAAGAGGAAACAGCATCAAGTTGTGCCAGGGGAGGTTTAGGTTGGCCATGAGGAACAATTTCTTCCTGGAAAGGGTTGTCAAAGCCTGGCCCAGGCTGCCCAGGGCAGTGGTGGAGTCACCATCCCTGGAGGGGTTTCAAAGCCCTGGAGAGGTGGTGCTGAGGGCCATGGTTTAGCAGTACTGGGTCACTGGTTGGACTTTAATCTTCAAGGTCTTTTCCAACCAAAATGATTTTGTGATTCTACATATCAATAAAAGGTTTCCTCCTGTGTGAAGTGTGTGCTGCCTTGTGGTGTGCTCAAAAGGAAGGAGATTGCTGTTATCTTCTGAATCCACTGTGAATCTTGTCCTGATTTCTTCTGCCTTTGCTCCTGCATCACTCCCATTCTGTTAAACCACTGAGTACCAGATGGTGTTCATTTGCATTGGTAAATTCCTTAAGAATTCACCTGGTTTGTGCAGTTGTTGAAAAGCACCAGGAAACAAAGCTCTGCAGTTGGGTTATGTGATCTCAGCTCCTGAAGATGCTTTCAGGAAGACCTTTTTTTTTCACTGTGTTGCCCAGAGAGGTGGGAGATGTCCCATCCCTGGAACCATTCCAGCTCAGGTTGGTTGGGGCTGCTCCAGTTGCAGATGTCCCTGCTGACTGCAGAGGGTTGGACAAGATGACCTTGGAAGGTCCCTTCCAACCCAAACTGTTGTATGATACTTTGGGAGCTCTGTGTCACAGCTCATGCTGCTGTCCAAGCTCTGTTGCTGGATTTCCCTACAGCATGAGGAGAACTCCTGCAAGCACAGAAGAACCAGTTCATAACATTTGGCTCTGCTGGGAGCACTCCAGCAGCAGCAGCTCCCACCCTACAGTGAGCCTGGGGACAACTAGTACCCTCTGAGACACAGGATCACAGAATCATTAGGGTTGGAAAGGAGCCTCAAG
>VWZX01004984.1:4365-25455 GCA_013399015.1 Galbula dea
GACACTCCCACCCAGCTTAGTGTCATCTGCAAACTTACTAAGGGTGCACTCTATCCCCTCATCCAAGTCATCAATGAAGATGTTGAACAGGAGAGGCCCCAACACTGACCCCTGGGGGACACCACTCATGACCGGCCTCCAACCAGACTTAACTCCATTGAGCACAACCCTCTGGACTCGGCCCTCCAACCAATTTTTTTTCCAGCCAAGCGTGTGCTCATCTAAGCCACGAGCAGCCAGTTTCTCAAGGAGAATGCTGTGGGAAACTGTGTCAAACACCTTGCTAAAGTCAAGGTAGACAACATCCACAGCCCTTCTTTCATCTAATAAGCGGGTTACCCCATCATAGAAGGAGATCAGGTTAGTCAGACAGGACCTGCCTTTCATGAAGCCATGCTGAGTGGACCCGATCCCCTGGCCGCTCGTACAAGTCACAAGAAAAAGAAATTCAGCAGTGGCCCTGGTTTACATACCAGTTCTCAGCAGTAAACCCAATAGGCCTAATCACTGCTGGAAGCAGGCAGTGTTTCTGAAAAAAACAGCCAGCTTCACAGTCACTGAAAGGAGCTTCACCTGGAAAGCAAGGTCATTGAATGTAATCAGTTCTGTTCTAGCTCAAATCAGGACAGCTAGCAAACAAGGTCTGGCATCTATATGTTTTGGTTTTTGACATTTGCATGTGATGTATTTGGGTGCTGACAGTACAGCCTTTATGGGTGTAGGTGTGCAGTGGAATGGAATCCTTGCTCTTAGAGGTTTTCTTGCAGTATTTTTTAAAATCCCTTTCCTAATACAGAATATTCAAAGTTACTTCATTGGGAGTTGAATTGATCTTTTAATGTGAAAACTTTATTAATTATCCAACAACATGCAGTATTTAGAACAAAAGATGAGGAACGGGACTGGGGATATTAGACTATTTTTGGCAGTATATTTTGTGTCTTAGGTGTGGATCTGTAGCACATGCTTTGGAGTGAAAGTAATCAGTATATTGTAGCAGAAGAAAGAACACACGATAATAGAATCAAAGAGGTGAATCGTATAATGTAATAGTGGTCAATAAAACCGCCGGTAGCTCCTGAATATATTGTTCACACTATAAATAATTCATCTATGCAATCTGATATATTAACTAACTACTTCAATTTTGATACAGGGGTATTAATTTTACCCTCCTCACTGATCTTGCGAAGACACCCAGATAATAAATCTGTTCTTAAACTTATGTGAAAGATAAATATTTCCAAAATGTAATAAATGTCCTGAAGGGAGATGCATGGAGACCTGCCAATAGCTTGCACCACAAGTTTACTATGATGTCCAACTACACACAGTGCTGGGAGGCAAGAATAGCCAACCTGCTGAACAGGAATGGCAAGCGTATTCTGTTTATGCAGCTAAGAAATGCTGCAGTCTGACCAGAGGCAGAGCTGACAAATGACTAGCCACCAAAGCAGTTATTTACACTGTGTAAGCTTTTCTGTGTGTCTGTGTCCAAGTGTGTCGATGAGGAGTGGTCATGTTGATACTTGTTACAAACTGGTGATGACTTTATTTCACCTCAAACTGAGTTTAAATGAATTGACCAAAGTAACTGAAAGTATAGAAATTGGAATGAGAATACGAGGCCCTCCTTTTATTGTGATCTAAGATTGCTTTTCGTTTCAAGATGATGAAATGCCCCAAAGCTCTGCTGATTGCTCAGCAGAGAGGGTAGCTTATTTGTCAATACCTGACCAAGATGGAGTTTGCAGTGATCTTGCAGATGGTAAGTGATAACCCAAACACAGTGCTTCATTTGGCCAGAAGTTCATTTGAAGGTTGTTCAAAACATAGATTCTGAGATCACCTTGCTGAAAATAATCAGTAACTTTCAAGGAAAACGGGCCCTAAAATCAAGCTGCAACTAAAACTTAGATATCACCGTCAACTGTTCTTGTCATCCTGTCCTGCCAGACCCCCTCCCTTTCCCAGGCCAATGCCTATTTTAATTTTTATGTTTCTTTCAAACTAAACCCTATAATCTCCTAATCTTGGAGAGCAGTGAAAGGAAAAGGGATCTGGCGGTCCTGGTGGATGGAAGGATGACCATGAGGCAGCAGTGTGCTCTTGTGGCCAGGAGGGCTAATGGGATTCTGGGGTGTATTAAAAGGGGTGTGACTAGTAGGTCAAGAGAGGTCCTTGTTCCACTTTACTCTATCCTGGTGAGGCCGCATCTGGAATATTGTGTCCAGTTCTGGGCCCCTCAGTTTAAGAAGGATAGGGAACTGCTGGAAGGAGTCCAGCGCTGAGCCACAAAGATGATGAAGGGGCTGGAACATCTTTCTTATGAGGAAAGGCTGAGGGAGCTGGGTCTGTTTAGCTTGGAGAAGAGGAGGCTAAGGGGTGACCTCATCTCTGCTTTTAAATTTGTGAAGGGTGTGTGTCAGGAGGATGTGTCACTCTTCTCAGTGAGGCCCAGTGACAGGACAAGAGGCAGTGGCTGTAAGCTGAAGCATAGAAGATTCTGTGTGAATGCACGTAGACATTTTTTTCCAGTGAGGGTGCCAGAGCACTGGAACAGACTGCCCTGAGAGGTTGTGGATTCTCCTTCTATTAGAGGTATTCAAAACTGTCTGGACGCACTTCTGTGTGACCTGGTCTAGGGAATCCTGCTGTGGCAGGGGGATAGGACTAGATGATCTTTCGAGGTCCCTTCCAACTCCTAATCTGTGATTCTGTGATCTTTTGGTTTCCAGACAAGAAGTAAACACATACACATTTATTCATTATGTAGATATCTATGACACTGTGCAACTAGTCAGTTTCTCATAGAATTTTTATTTTAGTTTTGTTCTTGCAATGTCCCAGTTCAACAGTGTGCAACTAAGTTTTCTACTTTTCTTCAAAAAATAAATTCATTAAAAAAGTGGGTAGTTTGCATTGCCAGTACTAAAGTTAGCAGATTTTTTTACACTGGCTTTATGAATTTTGGAAGTTGTTGGGGGTTTTTTTGCACTGCTATTGCTGCAATTTGGGAACGACACTTTGTAACTATGCCTTTCTATGAGGTGGAAAGAAAACAAATCTTTTCCTTAAAGATCCATGCAATCCACATAAATGGTTTGTCTTGTGTTAAGCACTGATGAAAGTTAAATGTAGCACTGTGGAATTTTGACTGCCTTAATTACAATAGTTTTTGCTAAACTTTATGTAAATAAATCATACTGTGTCTTACTACAGTAAATCAGAAGTGATACTTTGCACATGAGTAGCTGTTTTGAAGATCCTGAAGTGCTTATTCATTCTTAATATAATCTTTGTTACACTACAATGTGTGTGTATGAGGGGGGAGGAGCTCAGAAAGGGCAGAGTTTGCTTTCTTCAATGTGGGAGAAGTGCAAACTGTCAAAACGACTGTTTTTTTCTGGAAAATATATGTTACTGGTTTTGCTTTCTTAATTTCGAAAGGCTCCGAGTCAGCATTTACTAGACTTAGGGTTTTGTAATAAAATATTCTTTCACTTGCCTTTTCTAGGTTGTACTATGTATTTCTGTTGATGTGTCTAAAGACTACAAACAGGTGGAGAATGTTCTAAAACAGGTGAGGAATTGATTGATTCACCTATGTATCTTAAGAAGCTTATGTGTATGTGATGTATTTCTCATGTAAGTAGTATCTTATCATTATATTGTGCTGAAGATTTTTTTCCTGCTGAAGAACATTTTCTGTCCCCTCGTCCAGGCTCAGGAGAAGCTGGGACCAGTTGACATGCTTGTAAATTGTGCAGGAACATCAGTTACAGGAAAATTTGAGGATATTGAAGTGAATTCTTTTGAAGTGAGTGAGCATGCTTTTGTTTTATTATGTGACAATTTCTTAATCAACAGTTCTAACAAGTAGAGTGCAAACCTTTATCTTAGAAGACTTTGTGTGAATAGTGATACACTTGATTTGTGGTAAACATCAGAAGTAGAAAATAGCTTTATGAGGATTGCCTCTAATTTCTCCATTGATGTGTCAAATCAGTGAATTCTGCCTCTGGGATAGTCCTCAAGATGGCAAAAAAGGCTGGAATATATTTTTATAGTTTAATGCACTGTGAAAGGCAGTGATTTTCTCATGATTTCTTCTTTTTTTTTTTTTGCTCTGAGATTTTTTTCTTTGTATTTTTAACCTCTTTATGAAAAATTCAGCTATTACCAGTGTTCAGCTGTGCGGTACACAAATTATTTGCTGCTTGAGAAACTGTTGCTCTGACCATGAAAACGTAAAAAAAACCCTCAAACCCCTGTATTTTGGTTACTTTATGCCCACGGTCCTCAGTCATATACAAATTAACATTGAATCATAATATTGTAATAAATCTGTATCATCTATTCTATTGCATGTATAGGATATCAGTTGAATTTTAGGTATTGTGGAGAGTGAAATTAAAGACTTCCCCTATCCTGCCAAAGATTAAAATCTCTGAAATGCATAAATCCATAGAATTTTGCCTGTTCCAGTTTTAGAAAGGTCTTAAAGCTTTTATTTTGGTATGTTTTCCTACATGGTGAATAAGTGGATTGATTCCTGTTTACATTAGATTTTCCCTCAAATATTCTTTTTTTTTCCTTGAAGGCCATATGGTTCACAGTTTTGTCAGTATCCTGTGTACTATTAAGACTTGTAGATAGACTGGATTTCTTTTGGCTTGAAGTGAGATTTTTAGCAATGAGGTGGTTTATGAGCTATAGAATAGAAAACAACTATTGTTTCTTTTGCTAGCTGATAGAGCTACAAGACAGTGAACTTCATCATTAAAGCAGACTGAAGTAGGGACTTACTGATAAATAATACCAAACAACTGAAGGACTCTAAAAATGGCTCAAATACTGTATTAATATCGTTTGTACAGACATTAATGGCAGTCAATTATCTGGGTAGCGTTTACCCAAGTCGAGCAGTAATCACTACCATGAAGGAACGAAGAATGGGAAGGATTGTGTTTGTATCATCTCAGGCTGGGCAATTAGGCCTATTTGGTTATACAGCTTATTCTCCAACAAAGTTCGCACTTCGAGGGTTGGCTGAAGCCCTTCAAATGGAGGTATGCGTGCAATAATTAAAGTGTTTTTGATTGTAAACAAAAATATGTTGTGGGTTTTTTTTAACTAGCAGCACAGCATATTTTCATTTAAATAGTTCTCCTTTTGTCTTCTGCAGCACTGCTGATACGTGCGTGCTATGCTGGCCATTCTTTTGGCAGCAGTACAATCCTATTGCCCTGCGTGGGGTTGCAGAAACTAAGCTGATTTCAATTGCATAAGAGGGAGTAGATTGAATCTGTTCCTAGAACTGAAGATGACCACATATGTGAACGTTTTTTAAATAATTTTTTTTAAAAGGCTTGGATTGTAAGTCTTTTTGAGTAAAATGTTTTTAAAGTCTGTAAAACCAGAAATATATTGAAGATACCCTGGATGCATGAGGGGCAGGCCAGTGATTCCCAACTTGTGTGGCCGTCTTAATTGGTATGTGAACTGTATGAAACAGTAAAACTTGCAAGCTGGTATTTGAGGATTGTCCACAAAAAACCAACCAACCAAACCTCCAACCTGTGTTGACGATGGTTGACCCTTCTAAATTTTGGTATAAATGAGCTCTTTATAGTGCAATGATCTAAGCTTATGCTTAAATCAAGACTGAAAACGAAACACATTTTTCATTATTCAATGGAACAGGGATGGTAAGTATGTTGTAGTAAGGTAAAACAGATTTGAAAATTACTTCCATTATTCTTCTGTTAAGAATGTAGTGAAGTGTTTATATATTAAGCATCTGTGTTTGGTTCTAGACCATGGTCCTGGTTCTGTTCAGTGTAGTTGTACACCTTGGTCAGTATAAGAATGTGGGGTTAAGCTCCCTGTAATCACTTCTGGCCTGCCAAATAGAACAAAATGACTGCAGGGTCTTTATTCGGACTGGTGGCAGATGCTTTTATGAAAACTGAATTATTCAAAACTAATACGCTGTTTATGGACCCTGCGATGTAGTATTTCAGTGTTTTCAATGTAGAGTGTTTCATAATACAGATAAAAATGCTTAGTGCTTTACAACACTTCGCTTTATCTTAGCCCTCTGAATATTTTATTAAAAGCTTCTTTATTTGTATTGGAGTACTGATTTGCATTGTAGTAGTTTCTGAATAGTAGTGCAGTAAGTGATGCAGTTCTATGACAAATACATTCAAATACATAACTAAATGCAATCCTTGACATAAGACCTTCCATTTTTCCTCACATTTTCTACTTTTTTGTGTCCCTAGACTTTGGCAGCTTGCAAGTTTACACCAGGTGTTGAAAATTCTTGTGACTTGAGTATACCTCTTAAAGATAACAAATTTGAATTTTATAATTTCGTTGGGTTTTTTCCTTGTATTTGTTCAGCAGTGAAAATATGTTGGCATAAACAACAACAAAAAAGCAAAACAACAAAAAAGACTTTCTGGACTTTTGTATATGATACTGGTGTTTGGCAATGGTTTAGTTGGTTTTTTTTTGAATTGAAATTAAAGTAGTTTTGCTCTATAATTTTACTAATGTCATTTCTGTAAGTCTTAAAAGCAGTTAGACTCATCAAATTATTTACCATTGCAAAGTTTGTAGATATTTATATTAAACAAAACAATACAACCATGTTTTAAAATATGGGCTGGTTTGCTTTCTAATTTGACAGAACACTGAGTCTTGCAAGTGCTGAATATGAGGGTGATTTAACACCAGAAGCCATTTCATTGATGCTTGCTGTATTTCTTTGGTACAAAATAAGTTAATGAAGTTATGAGGGACATCTAAAGGCTTTCAGTATTAAGATAACACTTACTTCTGTAAAATACAGGTAAAACCTTATAATATCTACGTAACGGTGGCCTATCCTCCAGATACTGATACACCTGGCTTTGCAGAAGAAAGTAAAACAAAGGTAAATTGTCCTTCAGCAATAATGTAATTTTCTTCAAGCTTCATTTCATAATATGCAATGCTTTTCAGGTGTCATTCACTTCAATAGTACTTTTGAAATCAGTGCATATTGAGATTTTAAGAAGTACTTTTAAACAATTTTATCAACTTAACTGATCAGAGTTAAATAGAGTGTAAGATAATTTTGTGTAGTGTATCGTTCTGGCTTTAAATGGAAAAACTACACTGTAAAGTCTTTCTGTACATAATTAAAATATTGTTGTGGCCTAGTAAACTGTAAAACCACTGCTTGTTTTGATATCAAAGCTTGATGAGCCAAAAATGATATTTCCATCTTTGATAATATGCAGTTGATCTGATAGATGTGATAGATCAAAGTAAACCTCAGTTCTTTCAGTGAAGTCTGCAAACTAACGATGCTGTATGAGTGTATGTTGTGACACAATTCTGTAGTGGCTGTTGTCTAGTATTAAAATAAGGAAGACACTCTTGCATTGTTTTATAGTACAGATGACAGTATCACTTTTCAGAAGCTTGTATCAGCAGTAGGCCTTTTTGATTT
Source organism: Galbula dea (assembly GCA_013399015.1). Lineage (NCBI taxonomy): Eukaryota > Metazoa > Chordata > Aves > Piciformes > Galbulidae > Galbula > Galbula dea. Next base: position 11,873 of record VWZX01004984.1, read on the forward strand.
GATTTACCTTTAAAAGTGAAAGTTTTGACCTTTAAAAATTTAGTCATTTCTTGTCATTTGGCATGTCCCCACATATGAAGTATAATTCGAAAAACTGCATTCAGACCCTGTGTTGAGACTGAAGTATCAGGTAACTGGATAAAAGTGTCTTTTTTTTTATTTGCATACTGTGAGTTAGAAACCTGGTGTCTAAGGAAATGAGCTTTTTCAAGATGCCCCATCTATGCACCAACAATAAGAAATTGGTGTTGAATTGCATTTTGTCTTTCACCCTTCGTATAGGAATGAGTAGAGATTGTATAACACAATTCTTACTTTATATTTTCTTGATAGAGATACTCTGTTAAATATAGGCTCTCACACGCCCACATAAAATGGCAGAATTAGACATCTGCAGGTACTTGTATAGCTAACATATTCTCTGGGATTTTTTTTTTTCATTACAGTAGCTTATTTCATGGCAATAATCACCAGCAAAATGCACTGTTGATCTAAGATTTCTCTTTAAAAGACATTCATTGAGATTTATCTTATTTGTCAAAGTGTTGTCTTCTAAGCAAAGACTTACACTTATGTTTTAGCATATGTGGAGTCCTATCCTGATAGTACATCTTCTGCAATTGCCAATTCAGATACACGTTTATTTTTTGTTGCATTTATTTAGTACTACTTAGTTTATAACTTCTTTCTCTGTAGTGTGCATCTTTTTAGAACTAGGCTATTCTCTATAATCACTGAATATAGTAAAAGAAAATGTCAGGAACAAGGATACAGCTTTCCTGTGTTTCATCACTAAGCATGGCTTTTGGTGGTTTGGGGTTTTTTTTTTGATGTAACTGCTTTAACAGAAGACAGCTGTGCTTTGACTGGCTGACTAGCCAGATCAAATGTTTAATAGCTCATTTCTGCCTGCCTTCTTCTCAGCATGTTGTTAACTTCAACCTATTGCTCCTGAAAGGTGCTAATTTTTTTTTCACAGATTTGTATTTTGATTACTGTTGATCCCTGTATCTCTTTTAGATTTGGTTGATACTGGCCACTCAGAACCCAGGGGTTATGAGATGGAGATCTGATGACATAAGCCGTATCACTTATATGTGATTTCTGCTGGCAAAAACACTGATTTTCTCCTGCCTCCTCTTGACATAGATGTACCAAAAAGTTTTCAGTGAGACTGGTCAGTGAAACCAGGATTCATAATTCTACAGATATTTGGATCTTTGGGAGTGTTGATTTGCTTGAGGGTAGGGAGGATCTGCAGAGGGATCTGGACAAGGTGGCTTGGTGGGTAGAGGCCAATGGGATGAGATTCAACACGTCCAAGTGCCAGGTCCTGCACTTGGGTCACAAAAACCCATGCAACACTACAGGCTTGGAGCAGAGTGGCTGGAAAGCTGCCCAGTAGAAAATGTCCTGGGGGTACTGGTTGACAGCTAGCTGAATGTGAGCAAGCAGTGTGCCCAGGTGGCCAAGAAGGCCAACAGCATCCTGACTTTTATCAGAAATAGCGTGGCCAGCAGAACTAGGGAAGTGTATGTGGTGTTGGTGAGGCCACACCTTGAATACTGTGTTCAGTTTTGGGCCCCTCACTACAAGAAAGACATAAAGTTGCTGGAGCATGTCCAAAGAAGGGCAGTGAAGATGGTGAAGGTTCTAGAGCACAAGTCTTATGAGGAGTGGCTGAGTGAACTGGGGTTGTTAAGTCTAGAGAAGAGGAGGCTGATGGGAGACCTTATCATTCTCTACAACTACCTGAAAGGAGGTTGTAGCAAAGTGAGGGACTGTCTCTTTTCCCAGGTGACTAGCAATAGGACAATAAGAAATGGCCTCAAGTTGCACCAGGGGAGGTTCAGGTTGTATATTAGGAAAAATACATTCACTGAAGGAGTGGTTAGGCATTGGAACAGGCTCCTGTGAAGTGTTGGAGTTAGGCTGACCACTAACTCAGTGACAGTCACTCTGTATTACCCTCTCTTTCCCCTCCCCAGCCCCCAGATGTGAAAAGAATTAAAAGAGAGATTTGTGTATTGGAAAGCTAAAACTACTTTAATTAAAATAATAATAATAAATATTAAACATATACAAAACCAATACCAAACCCAACCCTCCTCCTTTCTCCCCACCCAATGGCAACTATGTCACCGTCACCACTGATGTTGTGGCAGAAGTCCCAAAGTGGACTCAGCAGCAGATGAGAAAACAGATTGAGGAGCTGGATCATGGAACTAGATTCAGGAATTTACGGATTGGGATTGAAGGCAGAATAGACAAGAGTCCTCCTCAGATGCCAGCCATTGAAGAGGAGCAAGAGAAGAAGAGACTGACCTTTGTGACCTCTCAGCTTTATACTGAATACAACATACATGAAATGGAATACCTTGTTGGTTAGTTTAAGGTCACCTGAACTGTCCACTGTTTCCTGCAGGTGCAGCCTTTTATTCTGCACCCCTCAATGGGGTACACAAAATTTAGCAGTGACCTTGGTCTGCATGCCCATCCTTGGTAGTAAATCTAAACATTAGGTCATATCCCTACTAGAAGCAGGCACTGTCTGCGAAAACATGCTGTTAATTTCAGAAAGTGCAGTTACTTAGATGATCTTTAGCTGGAGAGTAAAAACACTGAACAGAATTAGTTCTGTTTGAACTCAAACCAGAAGAGCTCCCCAGGGAAGTGGTGGAGTCACCATCCCCAGAGATGTTCAAGAAACATGCAGATCTGGCACTTTGTGACATAGTTTAGTGGACATGGTGCTGTTGGGACAATAGTTGGACTTCATGATCTTGGAGGTCTTTTCCAACCTAAATGTTTCCATGATTCTGTGAAATAGGCTTGTTTCTGTGAAATTCAGTTTCTGCAGCACTTTGAATTGATAATGAGAGAGAAACCTGTAGTTGCTCAACTCTTCCGCAGAAGTGCTTTTTGACAATACTAATGTCAGAATTAAATTAGTTCCAAGATTTGGCTAGGCTTGAATGCGTCAATTAAATTTTATCATTAATTAGCCATTATAACAAGTTGACCTGTGACCAAATGCTCTTTTCTCCCTAATTTAGTGCTATTTTTTCTTCATCAGCAGAATCATCTATTTTAAATTACTGAGCATTTAAATAGCTTGCTGTGCAGTTAGCTCCATCATTGTTACATTTGTTTAAAGGACATGAATGACAAACATGCTTCTAGATATTTTAAAGCATATTTTTGCCATTTGTTTTTGAGCAGACCAGACTTGCTAGGAGTTTTTTTGTAAAAGAGGTTGTGATCACTAAAATAACTGCCATAATTGCTTGCTTCTAGTGAGGTGAAGTATCATAAATGTTCTAAAGCATGAAGAAATAAAATACAGTGGTAGATTTTGGTGGATACTAATCTATGGAGTTTGAGAATTATTTTTTTTTAAAGTTTTGTAGGATCTTAAAATATTTCAGGCCTATTTTTTACGCCTTTTTGACAAAAACTGTAAATGAAATAATACAAGTGTTGAGACATAGTTTAAGCATTTTGATAGCTTCTATTTTAAATAAAATACTTGGGGGAAAAAAACACCTTTTCATATTTTATTATTAATAAATTATAGGAAAAAAAGTACTACTCAAGGGAAAGTTGGCATTTCCTGTCATAAAATTGGACTACTGTTTATGAGGATGCTTTTACCCTTCTTTAAGTGGATGTTTTTGGTGACACTGATACCACTTACTAATAGTGATGTCATCTGTGACAAAAGACACAAAATCAAAATTTCACCTTCCTATTTTTCTCTCCTATGTGTTGTTAGTCAAACTTATATTAATGTTTTTCTGCTAAAGCCCTTAGAGACGAAACTAATTTCTGAAACCTCATCTGTTTGCCAAGCAGAACAAGTTGCCAGAGTTATAGTCAAAGATGCCATGGTAAGTAAATTATCTTTTGAAAATATGTTCTTCGTTGGAGAGACTAGGGTCACATGTTGTGTTTGTCTAAGGCTGTAAGACAATGGCTAAGCTAAATGTAAAATCAATTTACTTGAAGCTGTACTCTTTGCTGATTAGTTGGAACAGGAAGTATTTATTCTTTTGTCACTCTGCCTGCAAATGATTTTGTACAAGCTCTTGGAAGTAAGAAGCATCTGATGTTGTATATTAGACAAAACAAAATGATACATCAGTATAATGCAGTCTCAAAGGCAGATTATGACTGACTTTGAAGCACTAAGCTATTGACTTTTTATGTACCAAATTCTGTTCTTCTAACCTCAAAAGTTTGTTGGACTATCTTATTTTTCTTGAAGATAAGTTCATATAAAAATAATTTTACAATCCATGAAGGCAGTCCAGCCTTTTTAGCTTTTAAGGTCTTAAGTATGTGATTTCTGAGTGATGAAAATACATTAAATGCTGCTTTTATTGGTTATAGTTGTATTGCCTTTCTGGGGAATTTTTTTTTGTTTTGTGCTATGGAATGCTTGCATGCTTAATAAAGTGCCTCAGAATGGAAACAAACATAAAATTCATAAAGCACAGCAATTGAATCCTAAAATCGGACCTTGTTTTTGCAGTTGCAAATACTCTTGACCTTCAGCATGATTTACATCTATAGCAAGTGTTCAGTTACGAAGTTTTTACAATATTTTCAGAAATAAAACACAAAATTATGTCTGATTTTTGAGGTGATGAGTTTTAGAGGCAAGTACTACTTCACGTAGTATTCTGCTTTGGCACTTAAGGAAAACTAATCTCTCTAATCTTAAGCATCTGGTATTTTTACATCATGCTTTTCAGCACTTTGCATGATATGTTAGTTCAGACATGGTCTTTCAGCACTCAAGCTGTCAGATGAGAAACTAAAATAGGAATTGAAAGGTAACTCTCTACTGTAGGAACTCACAGTCCTTTGTGATGTGTTTTGGGAAATAACCAGATATGATAAGCTCTACTACTTTGCATAGATTCACTCCTAACCCTGATTCAGGAGCACCACCTTTTCCTTTTACTTCTTTGTTCCATAGATTCAGTAGTGTGGTATTTTGGAAAGTCTGTTTTCCAGCATAAAGCCTGATGGAAACAAATGGGAGAAACCTGGGAGTCAGAGCTATAGAGCTGTGACTTTTCCTTTGGAGTAGTCAAAAACCAACCAACCAACCAATTTTTTCCTGCTGTCTGTCCCCACTTTTGTGCCAGCTGAATTGCTTGTGCTGAATTGGCTGTGTCTCACAGTTGTGAGGAGGGCAAGTTAAAAGTCCCTGACAGGGATGAAGACTGGTTACCTAGCATTTGAAATTTATGCCCCTGCCAAATCTTATGTGGTAGCAAAATCATTTTAACAAAAGGCAAGCAGTATTTTAGTCTACAATTATAGTAGTGGTTGGTGGTCTGACAGAGTTAGGGTGTAAGTCTGTCTCTAAAATATATTTATAGATTGGAAGACCCTACTATCTTGTAAAGAAGTCTGCAGAAAGGTAGCACACCTCTCTCTTAAGAGAGGTTAGCTTCCTTGTCCATTGTTACATGAATGCCTTTTGGAATGTTGCTATTTAGCACAAAATATTTTTTAATATTTTGATTCTTAGCTGTGCTAGTATTTTCTGCATAAAAATATTTCCTAATGGCATCAAACAGCTATGTCCATCAAGAATAGCTGCTGAAATAAAACACTACGCGATTTACCACAAATAGGTAAATTAACTTTTTCTTTTCTTAATTGCTGTTTTCCTTCTATCCAGCAAGGGAATTTCAACAGCTCAGTTGGATCAGATGGTTACATGCTATCAATATTGACAAGTGGAATGTCACCAGTCACTTCTATTACTGAAGGTCTTCAGCAGGTAAGTTTTGGGAATGACACATAGTCACAATTTTTTGTAGTTAAAATACTTTAAAATGTAGAATATTATGCAAACATTGATTATTTTTTCATCAAATGGCTGTTAATACTGCGGAGACTTGGATTTAGGAAAGTGAAGTAATATTTTTGAGCTGAAACAGCAAGTTGGTGGGAAAGCTAAGATTACTACCTGCTATTCAGTCCCGAACTATTAAGTAGTTATGATGGTTTCATGAGTTTGACTTAAGATTATATAACACGCCTGCTTGGATTTTTTTTTTTAATTTCACGAGTATATAATATGATACAATCTGGGATCTTAAATGAATTGAAAAATGCTTCTCTGTTTCCAGGTTGTTTGCATGGGTATTTTTCGCATCATTGGCCTGTTTTACCTAGGAAGTTTTGACAGCATAGTTCGTCGCTGCATGATGCAAAGGGAAAAATCTGAAAGTGCAGATAAAACTGAGTAATCTTTATTTTGAATTAAAAGAAGAATGTCCAAGTGTTGTACAGCTTGCTGCTTAAAATGGGACTGAGTTTTTCTCCTGAAGGATTGAGTGGAAGCACTTGCCTGTGTGACAAATGGGTTCCCTCAAAAGCTATGAAAGAAGACAAAAGTACAGCTCCAGAAAATGCCAAACTATGCAAAAGTGTGAATGAGGAATTTTTATTTTTATTTTATTTGAGTTGGAGAGAATTTGGGGAACTTTTAAGTGATCTGCAGAGCAGAATCTGAGAATGGACTGTGTGCAGTAATCCTGCACAAATACTTACATTTTCTCACTGTGGTGCTTACAGACAAAGTAAGTACCATGGCAGGCTGGACTGAAATAGGTAGAAGTCTATATGGAACAAGCTGGTACCGTTTGTTAACGTTTTGGGACTGCTTTAATTTAGAATGTTAACTTTTTCTTTGACCAATTTACAGATCCTTCTGTCAATGAGAGTTTTCATTATTCTGTTCATCATGCAAATGCAGAAGCCTAAAGATGGTAGATACGTTTGTATGTTCCAAGCTTTCTCAGTCTAAGAGTAATTAAAAAGTGTGGTTTAATGTATGAATATGTGAAGGGAGATGAACAAACCATTCTCACAGAGAAAATGCTAGGAGATGTGATGGAATCTGTAGCTATTCAGGCCTTTGAAATATGTTGTGAAAACAAACAAACAAAAAAATCGGTACCAAGAGTATTGATCATGACTTTCAGCATTTTAAGCCATTAAAGTAATGTAAAACTTTTACACATACTTACTTTTCCAGTACTTGCTTACAGTTTTTGTTCTGGAAGGGTAAGTAGCTTAATGATACTGTTACGCATATTGTTTTTCAAAGCAGCAAAAGATGAGCCAAACCAGTAGGTAGTAGAATCAATTGTAATGAAAATGGTAGGCCCTTCCAGTAGCAACAATGTAGCTTTGAAGGGGGAAGGGTGTGTGTCAGAATGGCATTCCACAGTTAATTTTGTCACTACACGAGAAGAAATTATTTAAAATGCTCTCCTTCTATGTTATTTGTTTCATTTATACATTATATAAAAGAAGGATGCTAAATAACTGCTTCAGAATGCATTGAACCCAGTGGTTGTTTGTAATAAATCTTTTTGACACTGAAAAAACTTGATGCATAACAAAGTTTTAAGGGTGCACTGTATATACTGTTTAATGGACCACTATAGCAAGTGCCTTGTGAGCTGCTTTTTTTTCAAAAGCTGCATGTTTTGTATTTGTTAGTACTGCTGTGTTTTCAGTGTCCTGTTTTCCATTTTCACTCAGTATTCTGAATCTGAAATTACCCATAAAACTGGGTACTTTTGCTTCCTTTAAAAAGTAGTGTTTAAGAACAAAATAGGCAGAAGTGATAAGTGTTAAGATATTTTCTGCATCTATTTAAGAAGAGGTATTCAATTAAACTGAGAAACAGGAGAGCCTTTAATATGCAACTTACTTGTTTATGATCATCTGTTTATTTTCCTTCTCTGAATTTGGTTGATCAATTTTCATATTTTCTTCACATAGACTAAACTTGCTTTAATACCTTGTTTACAAGCATATTTTTGAAGGAGGGTCACATTGGCACACTCATTTTAAGAAGTTAGATTTTAGAAGTCAGACTTAGCATTAGATTACAAACGTTGAGGCACTGTTAAATTGTTCACAAAGCCTGTATTGGGACCTGTCTCCTAATTTTTACATATATGAAGTTGTGCATGACTAATATGATACTAATTTTGAGAATAAAGTGTATTCCTGCATTTTAAAACAGCTGGACTTCAGTGCAAAGAAATCTATTGTGCGTGTGTTTCCTGTGCTGCTTAATTAATGTGAATGAACTAATGGGGCATTTGTCACACAACCATTGTCAACATTATGTTTCTTAAAGCAATATAACAATGCTATTTGTTCCCTATTATCTATGTTAATTCTTATTTTGATGCAAATCAAATACTCCTTTGACCACTTGTAAGATATATCAAAATGGATGAATCGATTGTGTTGTAGTTTGAAAAAAAAATGTTTCTGTAAATGATTTGATATCGACACAAACTCTTGAAAGACAAGAGGAATTAAAAGCAGTAAGATTCTGGATACTTGAATTTTTGGATCTTCCAACTTGGAATGTTAAAGGGTTTGAACTTAAGAAACACAATCTAGAAGGTCAGAGCACTCAGAAGACACTATGGCAGCTGAGCCTCTTTAAATATTTCAGGTTGGACATCTTAGATCACTAATCAGCCTTTCATGACTGAAGAGTCCTCCAAATAATGACTGGTATAATTTAGTATGTCTGTGAAGGCAGAATAAGAATACTGGGTGCAAGTTACGGCCCTGATCTGTGGAGACTTCAATTCGCATCTAATTTTGCATAGTGGAAGTGTTGTACTGACAGTAAAATTTTAGATTGTACCCTATAACAGTTATAAAAATTGGAGCAAGGCAAGTTTTATGAAGGAACAAGTGAAGAATAATACTTTTAAATACTCTAGTTTCTGCTATTGTAAGAAAATGCAGATTATTTTAACTGATAAACTTTTCAACTGTTCTATCAAAACATAGTAAATTGTCAACTGCAGCAACCTTTGGTGTAAATTTTTTCTTTTGAGTATTCTCTGTCTACCAGCATACTCATTTCAAGATCCAAAGGTAGTAGTTTAAGCAAAGGTAGTAGTAGTATTGTGGAAAAATGTTTGGAAGCCGAAAAACTACTTTGCCAGTTTAAATGTCACAAAACCTCTGCATTGAAGTGTTTTAACAGTGTATTAGGTCTGTGAAGAACTTCAAATAGGCTTTATTACTTTTTGTTAAATTGTCAATAATTTAATCACTTGTGCCATATCAATCATTGTCTTGTTTCTTGGTCAGTTTTTAAGATTCAGTTTAGGCTTTGATACTGTTTTCTGTTCCATGCAGTTTCTAATGACTGCTTTAAATACAGATTTATTGTAGCTTCACATACAGTTTATTCCACCAAGGTGTCTGTGTGCAATTTAAATAGCTTTAGTATTTTACTAAGAAAAAAATATATAGGTAAACTTTATTTTCTGTGAAAAACTCGAGGCACTTTTAAATGGTAAACATATATAGCATTATTTGTAAAAAGAAACTTTGTGCTTATTGCTTCATCGTTTTTGTGACGGAACTGTAAACTAGTTTGCATATTTTATATTTCTTAAAATAAATGGAGAATCAACAATGCCTGTAACTTCCAAGTTCTTCAGTTCATTGAGGTGATGAAGAGCAATGGATAAACTCATTTGCAGGGCTTGGTGGTTTTTATTGTTGTGTGTTGGGTTGTGAGGTGGTTTGGTGGTTTTTGTGGGTTTTGGGTTTTGTGGGGTTTTTTGTTTGTTTGTTTTGTTTTTTAAATCTGGGATTAGTTCAGCAAGATTAATTTTGTACAACAACAGAGGGGGAATATGTCCCTCCATTTTAGCAGCTTAGGGCAGAGGTTCACAGCAGATGAAAGATGTAAAGAATCTGAGTGATTCATAGAATCACAGAATGGTAGGGGTTGGAAGGGACCTCTAAGAATCATCTACTCCAACCCTCCCTGCTAAAGTGGGTTTGCACAGAAAACTCCAAAACCTCTCAGGGCAGCCCCTTCCAGTGCTCTGTCACCCTCAAAGGAAAGTTTTTCCTTATATTGTCAGCAGACCTAGTGTCTTCAAACTATAATGGAAGGGGGATTAAATTGACAAAATGTGGATATAACTAGTGCTTGTGCCTTCTGGAAGCGCTTGTGAATCCTGATGAGCCAACTGAAGCTCATATTTCCTGGTGGAAAACAATAGAAATAGTAGTTACGGTAGCTGTCTTTCTGTACCACCATTGAGCATGCAGCTCTTTAGAAAACTATTAAGTTTTGGCTTTGTGGCAGGAGGGCTTGCATGGATAGTTAGCTCCAAGATAATAAGTGGTAGGCAAAATTCTAAGATACTTACAGTAAATAAAAAATTGCAAAAGTTCAATCTTTTAGAAAGACATTAAATTATCAGAGTGCTAAAATCAAAGATGGATTGAGGAAAGTATGTGCTATTTAAAATTGTTTTAAAGCTGAAGGACTGATGTTAGTCTTAGAATGCCAGAAAATTAAAAATTTTGAAATGAAAGAAGGCTATGTTGCAACTGGGGCTGCTGATTTTTCCTTTTTAGTAAAAGTAGCAGGCCAAAGTACATTGTCTTCATCTCTTTTCATAATTGGATTATCTGATAGGTCCAGTTTTTGGGTTTGGTGGTGGGTTTTTTTGGTTTTGGTTGTTTTTCTGCCCAGACACTACCAGGCACACCAAAGAGGAAGAGTAGGTGTGTGTTTGATTGTCCATTAAAGCTGATGTCAAACCTCATGAAGTCGCTTCTTTCCTCTGTCGCTGGGGGGAGATTCTCACAAGAGCCAGAAGCCCTTAAATGAGGTGTCTGTCTTGCCACATCTCCCATTCTTTTTTCTCCTAGTTCCTTTCTTTCAGCCTAGATGCACTAAATAGGTGAAAAAGAAGGCCATACTAATATTCCATTGTTGTTGGTCTGCAGTGGAGGGGAAGTAACACTGGTAAACTTTTGAACAGAAACTTGCTGTGAAGGAAGAGGGGAAGTGCAACTACACCCTCTCCCCCCCCCCTCCTCCCCACCTCAACTCCCCCCTCTCCTGGGAGAGGGGTGTTGCAGTGTCCTTAAGATTCAGGAATCTCAGGTTTCTTAAACGGACAGTCCAGGCAAGGTATGGGGGGGGAAAGCTGATAATGATATTATGTATGTGGTAATGGAATACCTTTTAGAAAATACAGTTACTGAACAGAATTAATTCTGTTCTAACCCAAACCATAACATTCCAACCCTTATTCCATACCATACATTATACTTATCAGCAGTTTACAATCCTCTGTACAGGAAAAAGAAATTGTTAAGTCCATTCAGTCCATGACTGCAGGTCTTCATCTCCACTTCTCAGGGCAGTCTCCGCAGGCAGTAAAGATGTGATGATCTCTTTAGGGTTCACAGGTTCTCTCCACTGTCTGGTTGGACGTCACTTGAGAAAGCAAGACTCCTGTGATCATGACTGTGATACCTAAAAGACACTTGTGCAATACTGTTATTATCAGCAATTAACATTTGCCAAATCTGGATTAAGTATTCTCACCCAAGGTTAGATTACGTTGAGGTACACACTGTACCTCACCATCTTTCATCATTACCCACCATGTGTGTCCAGGCCCCTGAGCAAAAGCAACTCCACGAATGGGTTTGCCTTTGCTCAAAGCAGGAAATACCCATACAGATTTTCCTAGGAGGTTCCTTTCATACACAACAGGGACTTTATCTCCTTCCACTGTGTGAAGAGGGTTTGACTCAGCAGGACCAGTTTGATTGATGGATCCTCTGGTGTTAACTAACCAGGTGGCTTCTGCTAAATGTTTGTCCCAGTTCTTAAAAGGATCCACCCTCCAATGCCTTCAGTGTTGTTTTCAATAGCCCATTGTGTCGTTCAACCTTACCAGCGGCTGGTGCATGATATGGGATGTGGTACACCCACTCAATACGATGCTCCTTGGCCCAATTGCCTACGAGATTGTTTTTGAAATGTGTGCCATTGTCCGACTCAATTCTCTCTGGGGTGCCGTGGCGCCACATGATCTGCATTTCAAGGCCCAGGATAGTGTTTCGGGCAGTGGCATGAGGCACAGAGTATGTCTCCAGCCATCCGGTGGTTGCCTCCACCATTGTGAGCACATACTGCTTGCCTTGGCGGGTTCGAGGAAGCGTGATGTAATCAATCTGCCAGGCCTCCCCATATCTGTACTTTGACCACCGTTCCCCATACCACAAAGGCTTTAACCGCTTAACCTGCTTGATTGTGGCACACGTGTCACAGTCGTGGATAACCTGCGCAATAGCGTCCATAGTTAAATCCACCCCTCGATCACGAGCCCATTTGTACGTCGCATCTCTTCCTTGATGTCCTGAATAGTCATGGGCCCACCGAGCTAAAAACAGTTCACCTTTATGTTCCCAGTCCAAGTCAATCTGGAACACTTTGGCAGCTTGGTCTGCTTGGTGGTTGTGTTTATGTTCCTCAGTGGCCCGACTTTTAGGTACGTGGGCATCCACATGACGTACTTTCACAGCTAGCTTGTCTAGCCGAGCAGCGATGTCTTGCCATAGTGTGGCAGACCAAATGGGCTTACCCTTTCGTTGCCAGTTATCGTTCTTCCACTGCTTTAGCCAGCCCCATAAGGTATTTGCTATCATCCATGAGTCAGTGTACAGATAAAGCGTTGGCCACTTCTCTCGTTCAGCAATGTCCAAGGCCAACTGGATAGCTTTTACTTCTGCAAACTGACTCGATCCACCATCTCCCTCAACCGCTTCTGCGACTTGTCGTGTGGGACTCCACACAGCAGCTTTCCACTTGCGGTCGTTTCCTACAAGACGGCAGGATCCATCAGTGAACAGAGCATATTGCTTTTCATTATCTGACAACTGACTGTATGGTGGGGCTTCCTCAGCTCGAGCCACTACTTCTTCTGGTGGCATTCCAAAGTCTTTGCCTTCTGGCCAGTCTGTAATCACTTCTACAATTCCTGGACGATTCGGGTCTCCTACCCGAGCTCTTTGGGTGATTAATGCAACGCATTTACTCCATGTAGCATCAGTAACGTGATGAGTATAAGGAACCTTGCTCTTGAACATCCAGCCTAACACCGGTAGCCATGGTGCCAGGAGGAGCTGTGTCTCAATGCCAATGTCTGAAGCAGCCCGGACTCCTTCATACGCTGCCAATATTTCCTTCTTAGTTGGGGTGTAAATAGCCTCAGAGCCCTTGTAGGCCCAACTCCAGAATCCTAGGGGTCGACCTCGGGTTTCCCTTCGTGCTCTCTGCCAGAGGCTCCAAGTAGGACCATTACTCCCAGCTGCGGTGCACAGCACATTTTTAATGTCCTGTCCTGTTTGGACCAGCCCAAGGGCTACTGCTTGTACAATCTCCCTTTTGATTTGTTCGAAGGCTTGCTTCTGTTCAGGGCCCCAGTTGAACTGGTTCTTCTTCCAGGTCACCTCATATAGAGGCTTCACAAGTTGACTGTAACCGGGAAATTGCATTTTCCAGAAGCCGACAGTACCTAAGAAGACTTGTGTGTCCTTCTCGTTAGTTGGTGGGGACATGGCAATTATTTTGTTGATGACCTCTGTTGGAATCTGGCGACGGCCATCTTGCCATTTAACTCCCAGGAACTGGATCTCCCGTGCAGGTCATTTGACCTTGCTTTTCTTGATGGCAAATCCAGTGTCTA
>VWZX01004985.1:0-29310 GCA_013399015.1 Galbula dea
CACTCAACCTTTTCATCATCATGCTGCAACTCAACACGGTCATAACGATTCCTAACATACAGAGCCACCCCACCTCCTCTCCTTCCTAGTCTGTCTTTCCTAAAGAGTTTATAGCCATCCATAGTGGCACTCCGGTCATGTGAGGCATCCCACCACGTTTCTGTGAGAGCCACTATGTGATAGCCATCTTGGAGCATCATGGCTTCCAGCTCCTCTTGTTTATTGCCCATGCTTTGTGCATTGGTGTACATGCACTTAAGATGGGCAGTGTTGCTATCCCCCTCCCCCTTCACATCTAGTTTAAAGCCCTATCAATTAGCCCTGCAATCCCCCATGCAAAGACCCTCATTCCCCGTTGAGAAAGGTGACTTCTGTCTGGAGTCCATAATCCTGGTGCTGTGTAGGCCATCCCGTTGTCGAGCAGGACTAGTAGTTCTCTCAACTGGCTTGCAATGCAGTGCTTGATGTGTGCCAGGGTGGCCTTCTTAGCTGCCAGGGCACAATGTTGACTCAGTGTTTACTAATACTGAGGAAACAAATACAGTTAAATTTACCCTAAGTAAACTCCCTGTTTCACTGAGTCCTAACTTAGAACACTGAGAATGGTTAGGTGGTCTACATGCAGATTATATTATTCCTGTTTATTTCTCCACAGACTCCTTATAGAAGGACAATCTACATGAGAGATTAGAAAAGAATGTCTCTGCCATGCCACCTTGGAGAGGTGCAGCAGGACTTCAGTTTTGCCTCCACCTTTCCACAGCCCTATCACCCCCAGGAGCAACAGTCTATGGTCTGGAACCACCAATGCATATGATGCAGGTAGCATATGATGCTATCAAACAGTTCTGACTACCTGAGCACTGGCAGGTACTAGACAAGTTGCGGCTAACAGCTGTGCCCACCTGCGTGTTGGCCAACCCCTGCAAGCAAGGTGTCACGGTGACAGGCAGTAACGACACAATCATAACAAAGAGCAAAAGGCCTTTGAGAAGAGATTTGGAGTGAATGAAGTACAACTACTTTGTATAATTCTATTCCAATGCAAGTGCAAAACAAAAATGGATCAGCTGTAAATATTTACCACCTCTCTTCGTGAGATGTTATAAAGTAAGTGCTTCAGTAATTAGATGTTGAACAGCAGTGAACTGTCTTTTTGGGAAATACTCGAAATCATTATGGACTCTTTTTCTATGGTAAAACACAATACTTCTTATTGTATTTTATATTATTGTATTTCATTTTATAGTATTTCGATGGCAATATCAGAGTCCTGTATTTTAGATAGCAGATACTATAAGTGAAGTAAAGTTGTGGATATGGAACAGAGTTGTGGAGGTGAGAGAGATGAATATGCTGCAGCAGAAAGTTAGAAACATGGGCCTTTGTTTTTTCTGGTTTATTATCTTTAGATAATAGTGATCAGACATTTGGTAGAAGGCACATACCCAATAGGGTGAGGCTAAACTACCTATTAGATTTGTGCATGCATAATTGCTGTACAGAATTTCAACACAGCATATGCCATTCTCCCAGAGGATCTGTCTTCCTCACTACTCAGAGAACACTGTATCACAGGCGAGTGGGCTGCATAAGTAAATTCAGATCTATACTGCTGGCAATTTACTATGAGAGAAAAAAAAGGACAAAACCAGATAGATAGATCTTGCTATTGTTGTGAAAACTTTTCTCAAAGATTCTTGCTTAGTACCTCTGAGATGCTACTATCTAAGTAACATTCTTCTGACTTGCAGTGTCAGAAAAGCTTAAAAAGAAAAAACAACCCAAGGGGCTACAAGGGCACATTTTACAGCAACATTTAAGTTCTGAAAATTAAAAAAAAATCAAGGATTTAATGGTTTAAGCCAACAGAAAGACCCCTTTTCACCATTTGAAGACTTTTAGAAAGCATCTGAAAAATGCATTAGATAAAAGAAGTTCACCAGAACTATTTTCATTACAAGTAGTTATTCATTACAAAGCAATTGAGGAAAGGGCGTCTAGTTTTTCGTTACTGCTACAGGATTAAATTACTTTTATAATGAAGAACTGTTACTAACAAAGCAGTAAAAGCATTTCCTTCCCGGAACATTCAGTAAAGGTGAGGTGAAACTACCGCCTCTTCCTCAAGTGGGTTAGGAAAGGGATAAAGAAGTGTCCCCATTTCCCCAGTGAATAGGTTTGAGGGGTTTGTGTGTTTTGTCTCCTTTTGTTTGTTTGTTCTTTTGGTTTGGTTTTGCTCCATTAATATTTCTACTTCTGTCAACCCTACTGTGATAAATGACTAAGTCTTTAAGTGAGGTTATGCTCAAAGATTAAAATTTTATTAAATGCAAGCAAAGAGAGTCGGGTGCCCCAGGAGTCTCGGCTATGCCAAGACACACACACTGAGTTCAGTTCCCCCCTTTTATACTTCTTTTCCAAAGTCTCCTTTCTCCCGCCATGTAATGTCCTATTGGTTCCCTATATTAATACGTATTCATAAGTATTTCTTGAGAAGAGGCTGATTTTTGCAAGTGAGTTCCAGGAATAGGCATATCTTCTTTAGCACATGCTCTCTTAGGTCTTCTCGGCTCCTCTCTGGGGGGTCAGTGGATGAAGTAAGTAGTCTTCTTCAGCTGGCCCTTAGGATAAGCCTAAACTTTTACACATGCAATTCACAGGCTTTTCTTAGATAACACCGTGCAGTTAACAGTACAACTAGTTTAAACTGATATACCAGGCGGCTCCTGCAAGATATAGGAACTGTTTGCATATTTTTACTTAGCTGTAATCTTGAGAAAAACAGAGCAGTCAACGCCTGTGGCCATACAAGGGCATGCAACAGATAAGGTCACACTTCATCACGCCCTAGCATTATTCCATAACAACACGACTCAGGTGAACATATTTCACACTACTATCACATATGAATTTTTTAAATAAATGATAGAAGATGTTGCACGACACCACCGCAACCCCACTTAGGTCGGTCTGCAGGAGTACCAAGAGCAGCCTCCCACGCTTCCTAGTCCCTGTGCGCTTCAAATCCCGGCCATACGGACCGGGGCCCCCTCAACACCTTATGCGCGAGCTGCCCAGCCACTCAAACATAACAGTAGTGCGACCAGGAAGTTGCTTCGCCTGCGCGTTTCAAGAGTGATTTCTTCTAGGAAGTTGGTCTTGGCAGATCCAGCTAACTCATTCGCAGCAGGGAGAGAGCAGTATCGGAGTAGAAGCTTGGTCTGTTTCGATTTTCAGTCAATCATAACTTAGTGACAAAAGAAACCAAAGATCCGATCGAGGACTTGAGTACGCAGCTGCCAGGACCCAAACATGGAACGTCACCCTGGGAGGAGCCTGCCGCGGCAGTATTGAGCGTGCTGCTCACGCATTGGTGTGGTCAGATGGTTGTGGTGCGTTTCTGCGGAGACTTAGCTGTTTTTTTTCAGGATTAAGCAGGCTCATCGCGCCCGTAGTTTGTACCGGTTTCAGCCGTCATGGGGAAGCTGGATGTGGTGATGCTTCGGTACCTTTCCAGGGAGCACTTCAGGGTCCTGACCGCGGTGAGCCGGTGGGGAGGCCTGGTTGGGGTGGACAGGAGAGTGCGAGGAGGAGAGGAGGCCTGTCTAGCTCGGCTTTGCGCACGGAGTTCCGTATAGTCGGTTAGCTCAGTGGACTTGGGCAAGTTGCATGCGCAGATGAGAGAATGAATTGGTTGTGTCGCAAATGGCAGCGGGAGAAAGGTTGCAGAGGAGTGGGACCTGCTTCTGTGAGCACTGATTCCCCGGCAGCCCGATTTTGGCGTTACCAGGTCAGGGCCTAGGTCGTGCCCTTCTTGCCTTCAGCTGGCCGCCTCGGAGGCTTCTTTACCGGCAGGGCGGTTGCATGGCTGCCCAGGAGGTGGCCGCCCAGTAAGATGGCGTCAGCAGTTTCTCCACATGTGCTGACTGCTTTTGGCATTTAGTCTGAGGAGGTCTGTGTTTACCAGTGCATAGCATGTTTCCTTGCTAGTTGCATAGTAAGCGCAGGCTACACCAATCGGTCTGTTTGAGTGTAAGTGGAAAGGCTAACTTAGTCATGTCAGTGTACCTATAAGGAGTCTTATTTCAGAAATGTAGAACAGGTCTTTCATCCTCTCCTGAGACTGAAATGTAATGGCCAGTCATTTTATAGCCAGTACTGTGGAAGTTTCAAGGCTGAATTGTGCAAAGTATATCAAGGGGCAGTGATGCATTAAAAAAAAAAAATCCATGGAAAGTTATTTTAGTCTTAAGTGGGGTCTCATTATTTCATTGTTGAAAACAAGGGCTAACAAATCTATTCTTATTTATTTTTTAGGTGGAAATGGGCATGAAGAACCATGAAATAGTTCCTGCTAGCTTAATTGCTTCCATTGCCAGTCTTAAACATGGTGGCAGTAATAAAATTTTGAGAGAGCTGGTGAAGCACAAACTTCTAGCTTATGAACGAACTAAAAGTGAGTTTGAATTTTGTGTTGGGCTCCCTCATTCTGTCTGCAGTGCTTCACAGCTTGGCATGTATGAGTGTCCAGACTGCTTGCAAGCTGTATCTTCTTTTGGACCTACCCTGGGAATATGCATTTGTGGAGCACCAAATGTTGTAGCTGTCAGTTGAGCAGCTCGTTCCTATAAAGATTAGAGGCAGAAAATAGATGAACCATTACCTTTCTTTATTGCTCAGTCACCAAAGTAATGAAAAATGAAGAATAGTCAGTTAAGGCAAGATTCAAATGCATACAGGAATCAACACATGAGTTACAGTCTTAGAGTACACAAACTGGAAGAGACTGCAAAAGCCTTGCACATTTTACTGCCTCAGAAATAGCTACTAAAGTAACTTTTTTTCCCTGTCATGTGACAAGTAATAGCTGTGTAGGCCTTTCCCTATTTCCTTTCTTTTAGTTGCATCTGACTTTGTACTGTAACAGTTCATGGGAAATTCCTATCCTTGTTGCAGTTCTTCAGTGCATTAAGGTTCACTCTAGATCATCACAGCAATCCTAGATCCCTGCTATATGTCTCCTATATGTGTATCTTCCAAAGTGCTGCTTAGGTTTTCCAGGCTATTTAAAGTACTGGTGTTGCCTCTACTACAGAGGGGCTAATAGCATATTTGTCTTTTGCCCAGTTGTCAATTTTGATATAACTTGCAGGAATTTAAACATCTTTACCCTCCAGTCAAATTGGGATGATGTTAGCCAATGGGTGAAATATTACTTTGGTGTTGTGTGCTGTAAGCTGAAACAAGGAACAACACTAAAAAAGGAATTACTTGAAATGTAATGTACATATAATAAGGAATGAAATATTCTGTTCTTTATTCTTGCCTAGCTGTCCAGGGATATCGGTTAACTAATGCAGGATATGATTACCTTGCTTTGAAAACTCTGTCTTCGCGACAAGCCATAAATTCTGTTGGAAACCAGATGGGTGTTGGCAAAGAATCAGGTAATTAACATATTTTAATATTTTTAAAATTCAAATAGATTTTTTGTTTTATTGCTAGAAACCAAGGAAGTTTTCCTCTGGGTAGTCATATTAGTTAATCTGTCAAACACCATGATTTATGGGTCACTTGTTGAAATGCTGTGTGAAGCTCCTGGCTGCATTTGAATGTTTCTTCACAAGACTGTCATTCTACTTCGACTGTTTTGTCTGATTATTGGTTCATTGCTTAAAAAGGTACTTTCCAGGCAAATGCTGTTTTTTCTCATGCTTGTGAAAGTTTAACCATTTTAGTAAAAAGTTAATTTCAGCTTTTTCGTCCCACTTCAAAGCAAGTAAAGTAAAATAGACTTGAAACTGTTGGACTACTGTCTTGGTTCCTCTTACATTCATGTAGATTGTAATTTGACAGAGCACATAACTTGTGTAATTGGAGAATGAGAAGGGCATTACTGTGTGCAGATGGTAGAAATTAAACATAGGCTAATTGTTAACAGTGTTTAATTAAGAGGCTGGTCCCCTTAGGTAGTCTGTCCACTAAGTAGAAAGAAGGTGGCTCTTCCAGAGTGTGACTAAGAACACCAGCATCTGCTGTAGATTTCGCTCAAGGATAGCTTGTATTTGTTCTTTGCTGTGCAGATAACCTGGAGATGTAAACCTCTATATAGGAATCTTAAGATCTCTTCTTCTTAAAGATGCTTCAGATCTCATCAATTTTTTTCCCGTTTTTCCTAGTGGAGTACCACCATCTCTTTGACAATAACTGTGTGCAGATCTCTAATGTACACAGTATGTAAATTCAGGTAACTGCACCCTGAGAATGCCCGAGCTTGTCTGATCTCGGAAGCTAAGCAGGGTCAGGCCTGGTTAGTACTTGGATGGAAGACTGTCTGGGAAAACTGGGTGCTGTAGGCTTTCCTGCTCTCGCAGTGGGGTTGGACTAGATGATCTTTTGAGGTCCCTTCCAACTCCTAACATTTTGTGTGGTTCTGTGATAACTGCAGTAGGATTTCCTATTCCAGGAACGGATAATTAAGCAAGGTACAAGAAGAGCTAACAGTGGCTTAGTTGATGCACCTTGCCCTGCTGAGTTGGAAGAAGATAATAGACGTAACATTTGTTCTGCCTGTTTTGCTAAAAACACATTGTAGAAACACTAGTTAATAACTTATTCTGTTCTGGTTACTAAACCAAAGTCTTTGGACCAATATCTTCTTATTAAAAGAAATTAGGGAGTAATATACAGGGGACCACTGGGCGACAATCACATGAGTTAGATGTTTAAACTAGATATAGGGGGCTTAGAGCCAGGACCTCGTAAGCTTGAAGGAGCTAGATCAGCGAACAGAGAAAAATAAAGAATTCGTAAAAATGTATGGTTAAATGTTGTAAGCATGCCTTTAGAATGTACAGCTTGCTCTGTACATTCAAGGTGGGCTGGTACGTCCAGCATTAGCTGACTAGCTCCCAGTGGTGTAATAAATACCTTGCTGCTTAAAGATACATTGTCTATAAGCAGTTTCTTTATTCTGAGGTTTTTCGGCTTTAGAACAGTAATTGAGAAGTGAAGTGACAAACTTATGACTGTACTTTTTCATCAGATATTAGCCTGTTAATTACCATTTATTTCTTAGATCTATGCCTTTTTGTGTCTTATAGATATTTATGTTGTTGCAAATAAAGAGGAGCAACAGTTTGCATTGAAATTACATAGGCTTGGGAGAACTTCCTTTCGCAGTCTGAAAAATAAGCGTGATTACCACAAACACAGACATAAAATGTCATGGCTGTATTTATCCCGGCTAGCAGCAATGAAGGAGTTTGCCTATATGAAGGTAGGTGGCCATTCACATTACATCAGCAGTGGTGTAATAGACTAGAAGATACTTTGCAGACTGTCCCTATAATGTTTTCATCAGTTTATAATTTCAGTGTAGCTTTGCCATGGAGTTCATGTGGAACAGAAGCAAGTATGAGAGAATTTCTAATTAACATTATTACTTGTACATACATGATTTACGTATCACCAATTCTGCTGTTTTTCCTTATTGGATCAGCTTGCAAAACACCTTAAAAAGTAAGGAAATTTAAGAGTTACTTGTCAGAATTATTCTTTTTTGCTCAGTTGTATTTTTTTAAATTCCTTTATTTATTTTTTTATTTACTGTGTTTTCAGTTGTTTCTGTGTTGGTGAGGGAAATCCTTCAGTCCAGACTACTGTTTTGATCTGGAAAGGCACACTTTGTTCTATACTGTGGGAAAAGATTTCGTTTCCATACATATATTGGTACTCTCGGAGTTCTGGATTTTTTACCTGCTTTAAAAAATGGAGATGTTAATGTAGTGAGTGAAAGTTCGCAGAAGAAAACTAATTATTTATAAAAAACTACTTTTCCCTTTCCTTTTGTGCTATGGAACAGTACTGTTTTCATTAAATACTGTTTTCTTACCTATCTTAAAAAAACCTTGATAGGTTCTACCAGTGGCTTCTACAGGGAGAGGAAGAGCTACTACCTTGTTCCATTTGGTCCAATTGGTAAAGCATTATGTTATCAGAACTTGTAGTAATGTAATCACTGGGGTCAGTTTCCTTGAAAAGAGAATTGAGGGATGATTGTGTGCCAAAAAGCGATAATAGTGTAATATTTAAGTAACGAAAGCTGTATTTATGTTGCTTTAACTGAGAAAAAATTGGTAACAAGACAATGAGTATTAAGAGGAGATTGAGCTTAGAATCATAGAATTGTCAGAGTTGGAAATGACCTTAAAGATCTTCTAGTTCCAACCACCCTGCCAGGCAGGGACACTTTTCACTAGATCAGGTTGCCCAGAGCCCCGTCCAGCCTGGTCTTAAAAGCTTCCAGGTATGGGGCATCCACAACCTCTCTGGGCAACCTGTTCCAGTTTCTCACCACCCTAACAGTGAAGAACTTACTCCTAATATCTGATCTAAATCTACCCTCCTCTAGTTTGCACCCATTTCGCCTGGTTCTATCACTACCTGACCTCCTAAAAAGTCCCTCCCCAGATTTCTTGTGGGTCCCCTTCAGATACTGGAAGGCCACGATAAGGTCTTCTTGGAGCCTTCTCTTCTGCAGACTGAACAACCCTAACTCTCTCAGTCTGTCCTCGTAGGAGAGGTGCTCCAGTCCTCTGATCATTCTCGTGGCCCTTCTCTGGACTCGCTCCAGCACTTGTAATTGTATTACCCCTCTTGTGATAGCGGCTCCAGAACTGGACACAATATTCCAGGTGGGGTCTCACGAGTGCAGAGCAGAGGTGGAGAATCACCTCCCTCAACCTGCTGGCCATGCTCCTCTTGATCCAGGATACGGTTGGCCCTCTAGGCTGCAAACACACACTGGCAGCTCATGTTGAGCTTCTCATCCACCAACACCCCAAGTCTTTTTCCTCAGGGCTGCTCTCAAGCCAGTCACTGCCCAGCCTATATCAGTGCTTGGGTTTGCCCTGACCCAGATGTAGGGCCTTGCACTTGGATCTTGTTNACCCTAACTCTCTCAGTCTGTCCTCGTAGGAGAGGTGCTCCAGTCCTCTGATCATTCTCGTGGCCCTTCTCTGGACTCGCTCCAGCACTTGTAATTGTATTACCCCTCTTGTGATAGCGGCTCCAGAACTGGACACAATATTCCAGGTGGGGTCTCACGAGTGCAGAGCAGAGGTGGAGAATCACCTCCCTCAACCTGCTGGCCATGCTCCTCTTGATCCAGGATACGGTTGGCCCTCTAGGCTGCAAACACACACTGGCAGCTCATGTTGAGCTTCTCATCCACCAACACCCCAAGTCTTTTTCCTCAGGGCTGCTCTCAAGCCAGTCACTGCCCAGCCTATATCAGTGCTTGGGTTTGCCCTGACCCAGATGTAGGGCCTTGCACTTGGATCTTGTTGAACTTCATGAAGTTGGCATGGGCCCACCTGTCCAGGTCCCTCTGGGTGACATCCCTCCCCTCCAGTGTGTCTGCCACACAGCTTGGTGTCGTTGGCAAACTTGCCGAGGGTGCACTCAAGGCCACTGTCCCATGTTGCTGACGAAGATGTTAAACAAGACTGGTCCCAGTACTGATCCTTAAGGGACTCCACTTGTCACTGACCTCCACTTGGACATGGATCCATTAACAGCCACTCTTCGTTGGTGGCTGTTGAGCCAATTCTTTATCCACTGGGTGATCCACCCCTCGAACCCATATTCCGTCAGCTTAGAGACCAGGATGTCGTGTGGGACAGTGTCAAAGGCTTTGCTCAGGTCCAGGTAAATGATGTCAGTTGCTCTTCCCCTGTCTATTGATGTTGTGACCTCTTCATAGAAGGCCACCAGATCTGTCAGGCACAATTTACCCTTGGTGAAGTCATGTTGATTGTACCCAGTCACCTCTTCATTATCCTGCCTCAGCAGTTCCCCCAGAATGATCTGCTCCATGATCTTACCAGGCATGGAGGTGAGACTGGCTGGCCTATAGTTCACTGGATCATCCTTCTTTCCCTTTTTAAAAACAGGGGTTATGTTTCCTCTTTTCCAGTCAGTGGGGACTTCACTGGGCTGCCATGACTTTTGGAATACAATAGATAGTGACTTGGCAACCTCATCTGCCAATTCTCTTAGTACTCATGGGTGTATCCCATCGGGTCCCATGGACTTGTGAACTTTCAGGTTTTTCAGATGGTCATGAACCTGATCTTCACTTACCATGAGCAGTTATGTCTTCCGGTCCTGACTTCGGTGGTGTGGCGGGAGCCCTTGGCAGTGAAGACTCAAGTGAAGAAGCTGTTGAGAACTTCAGCCTTCTCCATATCACCTGTCAGGAGTTCTCCAGTTCTGAGGGACCCCACACCCCTCCCTAGTCTTCCTTTTTCCATTAATACATCTATCGAAATTTTTCGTGTTCCCCTTGATTCCACTGGCTAGACTTAATTCCCACTGAGCTTTAGTTTTTCTGACCAGTTCTCTTGCTCTCTGGACAGCTTCCCTGTATGCCCCCAATTCTAGTTATCCCTTCTTCCACTCCTTATATAGATTCTTTTTACGGGACAGCATGTCCAGGAGCATCTTGTTCATCCAGGCAGGTCTCCTCGCATTCTTCCCTGCCTTTCTCTTTGTTGGGATACATAGCTCCTGGATACAGAGAAGGTGATTCTTGAAAATTGACCAGCTGTCCTGGGCCCCCTTTCCCTCTAGGGCATTGTCCCATGGTATTTTGGCCATCAGATCCCTGAAGCGATCAAAGTCTGCATGCCTAAATTCCAGGGTTGTGAGCTTAGAATGTATTCTCCTAGATGCCCTGAGGATCTTGAATTCTAGTGCTTCACGGTACTGCAGCCAAGGTTGTCCCTGAGCCTTACATTGATCACCAGCCCTTCCCTGTTGGTAAGAACAAGGTCCAGCACAGCAGCTTTCCTACTTGGTTCCTCTAGCTAGGAAGTTGTCCTCAATGAACATCCTGGATTGCTGGCATCTTGCTGCCTTGCTTCACCAGATGTCAGGGTGGTTGAAATCCCCTCCAAGGACCAGGGCCTGTGAACATGAAGCTACTTCTGTCTGCCTATGAAGGGCCTCATCTACTTGGCTCTGCTGGTCAGGTGGCCTATAGAAGACCCCTAATGTAACGTCACCTTCCCCTGTCTTCCTTTTAATCTTAACTCACATGCTCTTGATCAGTTCATGATCCTTCCCCAGGTGGAGCTCCATTGATTCCAGCTGATCACTGATGTAGAGGACAACACCTCCTCCCTCACTGATACAGAGGGCAACACCACCTCCAACCTGTAAAGAATTTGAGTAGGTCAAGTGAATGAGTAAATTTGCATTAGAAAAAAACCAAATAGAATTGCTAAAAAAGTCTTATGACCTACCTTGGCCTAACCTTTAATGTGTTGTAATACTGGATATTTATATTCGGGACTGAAGTTTTGTCTTACAGCAACTGAGTATAGATTAACTAGTCAGGAAAAACTACATTGGCATCAACTGAGTGTGTATTTTTTTCTAGTGGCTGACACCCTATTCCCAGTTATATGCCACTGATTACTTGGGCTGACAGACCAAATACGATTCTACCATTGTCAGTTCAGTTGCATTTTTCTTCCAGATACACAGTAATTAAACTGTAGACAATATAACAGTGCATTTAGTGAATTTTATTTGTCTTTACAGTGAAAGTTCAAATGGCTGTTAGTCTGTCTTCCTTCTTCTGTATATGATTTGATGTTTCCAGCTAGCATTTGAGAGATGTGTGCTGCCTCCACAGTCTTAGATGGGACTTCGTCAATGTTTGTAATATTTGCTTAAATTATTTTAATTTTTGAATGTGTTCTCTCTTTCCAGGCTTTGCATGACAGAAAATTTCCTGTTCCAAAACCTGTAGACTACAACAGGCATGCAGTTGTTATGGAACTTATTGATGGCTATCCTTTGTAAGTACTGAAGCTTGAATTCTATGTGTTACAGAAACCCTAACGATGTTAGGTTCAGTAAGGTAACAGTTAGGACTTTTCTTTGTCATATGAGTGAATTCTGACTTCACCATATTGTGTAATGCTCTCTGGCCCACACTCACTAGCATTGTGCTTAGTTATAGTCTTGCCTCTCTTATATCTATATTCACAGAAATTGGTTTTTTTATTGATCGAAGCAAACTGGTAAATAGAGTAATTTTTTAAAAAAGGAATAGATCAGAAGAGTAGTGTGACACAAGTTAGTGCTGCAGCTGTTTTCTGCACAGAAATCACATACAGTCTCTGTTACTGGATATATACAACACTGAGCTCCAGTTTGCGATCATCGCTCTGGTAATTAGGTAAGATGATAATTCACTGTTTTAGAACTACCGCTCTGTTTATGTAGATTACCACGTGTAATCTGCTTTCGCTCCTTCAAGGAAGATTGCTGTGCTTGAGTTGGTTAACATCTAGAAACACTGAACATCATTGAGTTTTGTACATGAAGGGGTGGTTTGGTTTGCAAAGCAGCATGCAGAAAGCCTATATGCTTGATATAATGTACAATAATCTAGGTGCTTGTCCAGAGATTTAGAGAGCCTACTTCTAGAGCAACGTAGTCCATGCTTTTGTGTAGTAATGAAGATTTAAAGTGGGAACTTTAATCAAAAGGGTATTAATCCCATAGTGTAGCAGTTGAAGAGTAACATGGAAGAGACTTTGTATTTTCTTTCAACCCACCTCATTTGTTAAATAATTCCACTTCCATCATGTACATGGAGCACTTCAGGTTTCATGTGCATGTCCATAGTGGAAGTTTATCGTGTTCTCCCTGTTCTGTGATGCTATCCTGAAGGAGGGAGGTGATTGTCCCCTATACTTAACACTGGTGAGGCTGCACCTCGAGTGCTGTGTTCAGTTTTGGGCCCCTCACTACAAGAAAGATACAGAGGCATTGGAACGTGTTCAGAGGAGGGCAAGGAGACTGGTGAGGAGTCTGGAGAATAAGTCTTAGGAGGAATGGCTGAGGGAACTGGGTTTGTTTAGTCTCAGGAAGAGGAGGGGAGACATTCTTTTTCTACAGCTACCTGAAAGGAGGTTGTAGTGAGCCTCTTGTTAGGCATTGAAACAGGTTGCCCAGGGAAGTGGTGGGGTCACTGTCCCTGGAGGTGTAAAAAAAGCACATAGATGAGGTACTTAGGGATGTAGTTTAGTCTTAGGGACATGGTATAGCGTGTGACAGTGACAGGTTGATGGTTGGAGTTGATGATCTTAGAGGTTGTTGCATTAAGAGGTGAGACCCCAACCTGGCAGTCTGCCTACTAGTGTTTCTAGCCTCCACGTTAGACAAAACCTGCCTAGTGGTGCCCTGTATGGGCTTTCTTGAAAAAGTCTGGACAAGTTAAAATTCATCAGTTTGATTTATGGTAGTGACAGATAACAGATTCAGGATTGTAGGTGATAAGTTGAATAACTGCAAGGAATTTGAGCTCAAGCTAATAATTACACTCCCAGGGAAGCGTCCAACAAAGTCAGGAAAGTAAAAAGAAGCTTTGAAACAACAGTAAAATATAATAAAGAGACTTGCTATCAAAGTTGTTAGGCCATATATTGATTGTGCAGTTCTTTCCAGGAAAGCATGCTTCCTGATCATTGGAGGAGAAGGAGCAGCCTGTTGGTCATCCTCTGTGACAGCTAAATCCTAAGGTCTTGAGTCTGTCCCCCACCAACCAAGGAAATATTCCTTGCATGGGTTTTTATATCGTAATTCTAATTGTCCCTGCCCTCTAGGTGACATTTAGGGTGGAGAGTTGAGGAACGTAGTCATAAATGTGCTGAGGGGTGTCAGTTTTAATATTAAAATCACCATTAATTAGGCAAAGGTCTCAGCTTGCTCAGTGTGGCCTTCAGAATCTGCTTTGAAGCTGTGTTTCTTGTTATTTCGGCCTTGTTTCATTGGTTTTAGCTGAAACAGGGTTGTCTTATCTTCATAAGACTCCCTTCTTCAGCCACCTGGCAGGCCAGCTTTGCAGGTTCCATTCACCGAGATAACCCAGACATTCTCTTGATGGTAAGCATCTCAGCCTTTCTCATGGAGCATGCTAAATTGGCCTGCCTTTTTTTCACACAGAAAACTAGTCCTTTATGCCACAGAGGTCTCTTCCAACCTTGGTAATTCTGTGATTCTATGAGATAAATAGTGGATGAGAATTATTTCAAATATGCCAAGATCAAAAGAAACGTCTGGCAGTCATCTAGTCCACACACCTTGCTCAAGTAGGCCACCTGCAGCCTGTTGCCAGTTCTTCTGTTGTCCATTGCTGGAGTTGAAAAACTAGTGCAGAGTTGGTGACTTGATGGTAAACAGTTGTTATGCTCTTTGACAAGTACAGGGCTATCCAGAGTTCCTGCCAAATTGGACTCAGTTTTTTCCCAGTCTAGCTATTTTATTTCACATCTCACAGAATCACAGAATTGTTGAAGTTGTAAGGGACCTCCAGAGGTTCTCTGGTCCAGCCTGCATGCTTGAGCAGAGCCACCCAGAGCTGCTTGGCCAGGACCATGTTCAAGTGACTTCTGAGTATCTCTGGGGAGGGAGACTGGAGTTTCTTTGGGTAACCTGTGTAACTGAGCACTGGCACAGTTTGCCCTTACAGTGGAGAAAGTGTTTCCTGTGTACCTACAGACCTTGCTGTGTTTCAGTTTGTGCCCCTTGGCTCTTGTCCTGCCACTTAGCATCACTTCGTGTCACATCTTTGCATGCTCCCATCAGGTATTTATATACATTGACGAGCCTTTTCTTCTCCAGGGTTAATAGCACCAGCTCTTAGCCTTGTCACATAGGAGAGATGTTTCAATGCCTTAGTCATACTTGTGGCCCTTTGCTGGGTTCTCTCTTGTGTGAGGGAGGCCAGAACTGGACACAGTACTGCAGGCATGCCCTCACTAGTGTTGAATAAATAGGAAGGATCACCTACCTGGACCTCCTGGCAATGCTTTTTCTAATGCAGTCATTAGCTGCCACAATCTTGGCTCAAATTTGTGAACTTGATGTTCAGCAGCACCCACAAGTGCTTTTCTGTCAAGCTGCTTTCCAGCAGCAACACACAGTGTGTACTAGTGCGTGAGGTTTTTCCTTCCCATGTGCAGGACTTTGCTCATTGAATTTCATGGGGCTCATGCTGGCTCATATCTCCAGCCTGTGGAGATCCCTCTGCATGGCAGCATAACCTAATGTATCACCTACTTGTAGTTTTCGTGTCTGCAAACTCTGCCCCATCATATGGATGATTAAGATGTTAAACAAGACTGGAACCACTTCTAACTGCTGGGATACACTTCTCGTCACAGGCCAACTAGACTTTGTGCCCAGCAATTCAGTCCGTGTATGATACACCTCACTGTCTGCACATAAAGACATCAAGTGCTTCTCTATGGGAGTCTTACGGGAGACAGTGTTAAAGTCTTATTCAAGTGCAGATTACTACTGTTGTTCCCCTATTTAGAATGCCAGTCACTTCCTCATGGAAGTTCGTGAACTTGGTCAAGCATGACTTCCCCTTGGTTAAGTTGACTACTGTGGATGATTTTCTTGTCTTTACTATGCCTGACAGTGGTTTCCTGGATTAGCAGCTCCACTGCCGTTCCAAGGCTTGAGGTGAGACTGTCCAGTCTATAGTTCCTTGAGTCCTTCTTGCCCTTGAAGATAGTAGTCATGCTCAGTTTTGTCCAGTCTTCAGATACTTCTGTCAACCATAATTAATCAGTGATTATCAGGAGTGGCCTTGCAGTGACACCTGCCAGCTTACTTAGCACTTTGGGGTACATCTCATCAAGGTTCATGGACTTACATATGTGCAGTTTGCCTAAGTATTCTCTGAACTAATGCTCTTCCATGAAAGGTACGTCTTCCTTGCTCCATCCCTTCCCCCTTGGTCCCTGGGACCTGAGAATCCTCTTGGAGATACCAGTTAACATGGCCTCCAAATTCAAAGACCAAGTGGGACATTTTGTGATACAGACCTGTGGCTATGAGAAGTGTCACCAGTTAATTCTGCTATAAATATGAGTCTTCAACAGGAGCATGTTGCAGAGCTGCTAGACTTCTGTTGTTTCTTTAGTTGTACAAATGATCCATTCTTATAATACTGTACTGCTGCATTTGGACCAAAATACTTCACGTGACAACTGTAGATGCTGACTGCTTCTTTACAGTTTATGATACAGTAAGATAACTGCCTTTTCACTTGGTTTATTTCTGAAGATCAGCTGATTTGTATTTTGCCACTTAAAGCACTTTGCTTTCTCATCTGTATGTTCAGGAGGGCTTTAAGCTTTTTTTTTTTTCTTTCTTTCTTAGCTTAGTCTAGAAAATACATTTTTTCTAAAAGAAAACATCATGAGGCATTTGAATCTGAATATATGAAGACCTAGTTCCTGCTGAGACCATAAGATTACCTAAAATGGAAGAGACAAAAATTTACAGATCCATTGTTGAAATAATGTATTATGACATTGGTGCCTTATGGGAAACAATAAGCATAAGCTGAGATGAGATTTAGCCTGGATTGGTGACAGTGAGGCAGTGTCACAGGGTACTTGAGGTGGTCTTTTTCTATCACTGCAATTTTTCAAGCCACAGCTAGACAGCCCTGAGCAGCCTGGTCTGATTTCAGAGCTGACTCAGCTTTGAGGAAGGTACTGGAATGGAGGGCATTTTTAACTTTAGTTGCCCTGGCATTCTCTCAGGCGTATATCATGTGCTTTGTATTTTTAAATAAAATCATTCAAGATTCACAATGTTTTATTTTATTTAACTTTCAGGTGCCAAGTGCGCCAAATGGAAGATCCTGCCTCTGTCTACAGTGAATTAATGGATCTAATTGTAAAACTTGCCAGTCATGGCTTGATACATGGTGATTTCAATGAATTCAATCTCATACTGGATGGTGATGACCATGTCACTATAATTGATTTCCCTCAGATGATATCAACATCACATGCAAATGCTGAATGGTAGGTTTACAAGATGTTTTCAAAGTGTATCTGACAAGTGCTAATGACAGCAGATAGTCAACCATGACATGTTTCTGTAAGCCTATTCCTAATTCTTTTTCTGCCATTGTCATGCAGCACGAATAATGTTCCAAATATAGTTTGGTTGATGAAAGGGTAGATATATCATTTTAGATAAATACATAGTTAATTGCTTCTCAGAGAGAATGATGTTCAGTTAAATGCTTAGAAATAAACTGCATGCAGTTTGTCTCCCTAGGCCTAGTCTTGTGATCACTAACAGAAGTAATTTTCAAATAAAGTCCAGAATGGTGAGGTAGAAATTTGTCATTGCAGTAGGCTTCATTACTTTAATTTTATGTCTGTAGAATTCTCTGGGTTTTTTTACAGGTATTTTGACAGAGATGTTAATTGTATTAAGGAATTCTTTAAGAAACGCTTCAGTTATGAGAGTGAGCTCTTCCCAGCATTCCAAGACATCAGGTAGAAACTGCCAGATGAATTTGACTTATCCTATTTATGGTATTTGGTTTGGTTTTGTGAGAAAAATGGGTGCCTGTGGGAGATACATGAAGGAGAAATAAAAACAAGATAGGCCCAACTATGCATTTTTAAACTATGTTTTTGTCATTCTTATTGTGTTTTCTTCAATCAAAGTTACTTTTAAGTGGTTCCCAAAAGCTAAAGTGTGCTTTAAAATCCTGCTCCTGCCTCCTTTGTTTTTCCTTTTGCAGCTGAGGAAGAGAGATTAATCCAGAAACTTGATCCAAACAGTAATAGTGTCTAGGAAATCTTAACAGTGATGTAGAGCCAGAGTCTTCCACTTCTCAAAGCCTATTTGACAGTTCAGTATATTGAGAATTAATTTGGGTTTCAATTTTATATGTATTTTTAAAATGCTAGTAAATACAGTGACTGCCACTTCAAACATTATGTTGTTCACAGTTTTCTTCCTTAAGTCTTTTGTCCCTTTTCAAAAGTAAAGTAATTTTCGCTTACGTTAGCACTGAACCTGTTGCAATGAAAAGAGGTTTATTTCCTTCTGAACACTTTTCTGAAGAGGTACCACACACTTGAATTACTCTTTGTGTTTCAGTGTACCCTTTATTCTTCTATTGCTTAAGCATAATTTCAACTTAAAGCCAAATAGTATTCCTGCCAAAATACAATGATTTCCTATTAATAAACAAACTAATAAATATGATGGAATCATATTCTGTAAAAGTTTGTTTCTATCAAGTCACATTCTGTTAATACTTTATTTAGAGCTTAGCAGTGTCATGTGATGTTCTCTGTGTTTCAGAAGTGTATATTCTCCTTATTAATACTATTGGTAATTATAGTCTATGTTGATTATTTGTTTTCATTAAAAAGCTAGCATATGGGTAGCTTGATGATTTAACATATTAAAAAAAAAAAATGCACTTCTTTCACAGAAGAGAGTGCTCTCTTGATAGAGAGATTGCTGCCAGTGGCTGTGCAAAAGAAATGCAGGAAGATGGTGAACTTTTCTACCCACCAGGTTTTGATGAGGATGATAGTTCAACAGAGGTATCAGAATTTTTAGAAGATGCTGAGAATAAGCTCACCTTCTTCAGCAAAGATAAAGAAAGTAACACAGACTTCATACATGAAGTGGGTGATTTCTCTGAAAGCAGAACCTTTAACAACTTCATGTGTGGCAATGAAGAGGCTGATTCAACTAAAAGTAGTGAAAATAAAGAAAAGCTGGATATGTCGAAGTTGAGTTCGGCCTTAGAAGATGTTGAAGGGCAAATGATGCTTTGCAAGTCTGATAAAGATGCAGAGAGTTCTGCAGTTGCTCTTTTTAAGGGAAAAAGCATAAATCAAAATGCTGCTGAAATAAAAAGTCAGACAGGTGAAGGAAGGTGCTGTAGTGGCAAGGAGGATGAAGACAAACACCCTGATCTGACTGACTTGTCAACTTTAAAGGAAAAATTCTACAGGTAAAGATTAATGTTTACTCTCCAGGAATATGGTTGTTCCCCCCAGTAAATATAAAATTTTCGGGCAGCTCAAAAAGCAATTCTTGTATAAATTGAAGAGTTAAAATTCAATTTATTTTGAAAACATTGCAATTAATGTTTTTCCTATTGATCTCATGGTAGGTAACCTGTTGATAGATACTATATATGTAATGCTTCATATATAATGTGTGACAGACCAGCTGTTCTGGTATCTAATGAGAGAACAGGTCCTGGATTTAATTCACAGACCAACCTATTTTCTGTGGTGGATTATTTTTCCCTTTATTTAAATAAAGTTAATATTGATGATGAAATAATTCTCGGTATTAAAATACTGCTTCTGAATAGGTTCTGTGAATAAGTTTGTAATGTGAATGCTCTGTCTCAAAGCCAAATTACTCTGCTGCTCACGCAGCTCAAGGTAGCCAGGGCAAGCTTCTTGGAATGTATTATTCAAATATATTGTACTGTGGTTTTTTTTCAAGGTTTTCATTATTTTCCTGTCATACTTAGAAAAGCCTCCTACATGAAATTCTGACTCTTAGTTTGCCAGCCCATGTTGTACCTGGATGTGATACTCCCCCTCACATACTTTTGCTTTTTAGTAAAATGAATTGTCAAAACATTGTGCAGAATCCAAAGTACTTAGTGTTCTGAAACTTTCCATGTGCTTGGTATACATGTGGCTTTTGTGCAACAAATTCTTCATTCTTAAAATGCCTATTTTGAACAGCTACTGTTAATATTTAGCATATATGTTTTGTAGTGTTTAGATGTTCTGTGGGGTGTTTTCAGCTTGTTAAGACTGAAATGTGATGCTCATAAGGGTATGCTAGCAGAATAAAACTGATTTGTGTTTTAGAAATGAAGATAATATAATTCATACTGCTGAGACCAGAACAAGGACTAAAAGTATCATGTCGGTCAGAAGTGTTGGGAGCTGCTCAACCATTCCAGCGGTAATTATTATTATTATTATTATTATTATTATTATTATAAAAATATTACCTAGTTTATTCTCAGGCTATATTAAATTGCACATAGCTATTACTGCATATTTGTAAATATGTTCTCTAGCATTAATTATCTTTAAAAAGACTCTTACTATATGCCTCTCTGATTTACATTTACATGCCAAGACAAAAATAGGAGTGGTACTTCTGTAATTGTTTACAGGGAGTGATTTGCAGGACTTCCCTTGCATGTATTGCTTTTTGCTCTTTCACCAAAGCTCCAAATCAGTATTAACTGCCATTTGGCCCGTAACAGGCTAATGCACTAGCATATAATCTGCTCATTGATTTCTGTTGCTAGCCACAATGAATACTACTTTTGTTTTAGAAGTGGATGATCAAGAGCCAAGATTCAGTTTGGCCTTTTTTACCTATTTCTCAGAGGTTTCTTTACAGTTTTCTGAAACGTTTATATGAACTTAGTTCAAAAGTGATTGCTTTTTGGCAATATGACTTTATACGTTACATAAATGAGAACATTTTTAGCAGAATTTACTATCTTTCTCTTCAATCCCAGACTATAAATAGTTAGTATTGCTAACTGTGTCACATTTTTAAAAGTACAGTTTTGTTTAAAAGGGAAAAAAGTCCATCATTCTTTATTAGTTATAAAATATTCTTGTACAAAACAGGAAGAAGTTCTTTTAGCTGACAGCTGGTCTGTGAGGTGTTTTTTTTTTTAATTAGGTCAGACTACATACTTGCCATTATAAATATGGGTACCTGTGTTGAATCTCATTTTCAGTTGCAGCTAGGAGAAGAAGATCTATAAAATCTAGTTTGGGGAACACATTAGTGTAGCTTCAGCTCTTTCATGACATATGCCAGAAGTAAATGTGTACTTCTTCAATTTGTGTTTTCAAAGCATTTCTGTTGCCTAATTAAACTATTAGTCCTAGAAATACTGTATCTGAAACTTGTGCTGGCAAAAGTAATTTTTATGGGGCTTTTTTTTGGCCAGGCTTGTCCTTCCTCATTCACAGTCTTTTCAGTCTGCTACTTACTGCTTCAATACTTGTCTAATGTAGGTTTTGCTACTCTCCTATTAAGTGATATGTTACTCTGTGAAGCAGCCTTGTTTTACACAAGGTGCCTGTCTAGCTATAATGTTAATAGAGTAGTTGCCTGTTTACTCTTTCATGTGTGGAAACATTTTAAAGATACACCAAGAACTGATATCATTAATGTGTGAATGAATGTTAAGGCACGGGATGTTTGCATCTTCTCTAAGACATTGTTTACAGGACTACACGCAAGTTAAAAAAAAGACCAAAAAAACCCCAAACCTGAAAACCAACCAACCAACCAAAAAAAGCCTTCGATCTTCATCATCACATTTCTTATTCTAGGGAATGGCATTGTACCTTCTTAAGGAGGCAAAGGATTTGGTTAAAACTATGAGATGAAGTAAAGAAGAGCCAGGAATTCTCTACCTTTTGGTCCATACAATCTTTTTTTTATTCCTTTTTTTTTTTTTTTAAGTTTGCTAGTTGGAGTGCTACAAAGTCTTACAAAGGAAATTACTTGGAATTGTACCCCTGTACATGACATGGTGGTCGCAGTGTTCATTATATAGCTATAGAAACCTTGACTATTTAGAGGATGTTTGTTTATTTTTTAGGCAGTCATATAAAATGTGTTAAAAATATGTAAATAGCATACGACTTCTGGTATCCATCTTCCTAATTTCTTTTAGTAATTTTCTATAAACTAGCCATCTGTCCCTGACCAGAAGGGGAGAAGTAGAGAGGCCTTTTTTCAGGGTTCTGCCTGTAGAAAACACAGAATGTCGCATGTGTTATTGGCAGAAAAACGTCATCATTGCAGCAGTTTAAATGAGATTTTTAAGTTTTTCTTCAGCAGTATTTTTAAAGAGAATTTACAATTTTTATGTATAAATAGCTCATGGTTAAGTACTGCGTTGCTACTAAGTACCCAAGGAGAGAAGGACACATTATATACAACTATTTTTTTATCCACTTTTTAACAGTCAGCCTGCATGTGACATGACTTAGGAAACTTGCTGGTCAGGTGTTTCCCTAATTGGCTTGTATTTTGTTACTTCAGTTGTATCAGTCACAGCATTTCTTAAAGAATATAACTTGCCAAGATTGTGCTTTCTGGTTCTTGATTTTACTACCTTATGTGTTACTGTGGAGTTGATAGTATAATCAAGAAAGCATAGCAAGGAAACTGAAATCAGGGTATATATGAAAGAAGTGTAATTAGATGGATATTTTTCCTCCTGTCCAGTTACTTGGACATCAGCACATCTTGTAGTTAGGGCAGATTTTTTTTCTTGGTAGATTTTGGGTTTTTTTTAATGCTTTATTAATTAGAATAAAAATAGGACACGTCTTTGGAATTTCCAATAAGATATGATTCCGTCATGATAAATAGAAAGATTAAAATAAGCTGATTTCTGTTTTTCTTCCAAGACAAGATATACAAGTGTGCTCTCAACACCAGTGCAGCAGCTTGAGCTGGGATCATTTTCAAAAACTGACAAAATCACAATCATGATCTATTAAATCATGGCTTCATTTTTATTATGGATAGATAATACCATCACAGTGGAGAGCAGAACTCTGAATGAGAACATAGATGTAAATGACAGATGAAATTGCATAAAACTGCTGCAGTTTTATGGAAATAACAGTCATTGTTGCTGTTTCATTACTTTTGCTGTAGAGGCATTAGACTTGCACCTTGTGAATCTTAATAGCAGAGTGCCTCAGAAAAGGGGAATTCTGGAGGAGGAATTGCAGATAATGCCTGACTGCCTGTCTTTCTTAGCTACACCTGTGGTGAAGAGTTCTTGTTTTCCATTAGAATCATACTTAAATCTTTGTAATGCAAACTTTAGAAGAAACAAGGTGTTGGAAAAAATAGGCACAAACCAAATAATTACTGCAGGATGTGAAATGTTCTATTGGTCTTTATTTTTTTGAGTAACTTCAAAGGCATTTGTTTAATCTTCAAACACACAGTATTACCAGCTTTTGCATTTTTCAAGAAGGCTTGTGTTTTGCACCAAGAGGTGCTAGTCCTTTATGATCCCAGTAAGAAAGACACTTGAGCCTTGTAAAGTGTGTTTTTTAATGCTATTTATTAAAGTTAAGAGTATCAGAAAAGAACAGCATAGGTAATCCCACACCGCTTTAGATGCTGGAAGCCCTGAGACTGGAGCATTGAACAAGACTTTTTGCTTGCATGATGCTATGCACAGGTTGTCTGATACCTCTCTTTTCAGTCAGTAGTGCTATTTCATGATTTTTTTACAAGGAAACACCTGTGTTTCTGCAGTCATGCTGTACTGATGTTGATATGAGAACTACTTGTTGCTCTGGTCGATGAAGGTAGGACCACACAGGAGGCTTAATCAAAAGTAATTAGCAGAAGCTGGTTTAGTTTATCTTGCTGCTGCTATTTGTGTAGCTCAACACAGGCCTGAAGATAGTCCTGCACATGTAGCTTAGTGCAACACAGCACGGACTAGGCAGGGCTTACTCGTGTTAACTGCTGTGTAGGTCACTAGCTTCTTAATACAGAAGTATTCCAGTTAGACTCACGCATGTTTGTATTGGTACTGGAAGTGCACTACAGTTTTGCCTTGTCTTACTACTAAATGATCCTCCAAAAGTTCTGATACAGAATTGTTTGTTTATTTGCAGGAACTGGTGAAACAGAAGGTAAAACGTCAACTGTCAAAACATCAGAAATCTGCTGTGAGTCAACGGCTGCATAAAGGAGAGGCAAATCTTTATACCAAACAACGTCGAGAAAATATGCACAACATTAAGTCAAGCTTGGATTCAGCTAGTTTCTGGGGATGATTTATTAAAGCTCCCATAGAACAAGAGAAAATAATGTATACAGTTGAAAGAATTATGCTAATAAACAATACTTTTATATAATGGAACAAACTTTTATACAACCAAATATTTTTCTGGAAGTTAATTAACCTTATTCTAGTTCTTGTAATTGGATTGGTGGATTTTGTTTTTTGTTTCAAGTTAAAACCATTGACTATAATTCAAATTATATCAGTAATACTGAGATCATTTTACTGTAGTACTTTCCAGCAGTATCTTGTTGTAATTTGGTTTTACTGTGTTTGTTTAGATTAAGAATCTTCTGTTGTGCAGAGGCCATAGGAGGGATGGACGAGAAGTCTTCAAAAAATTTTTGCAATTACATGAAATTAAATTTAAAATGTTGCCTCATGTTACACTTGTTTAGATTAAATAAAAATCACAAATATGAACCTGGTAGCAGTTAGTAGTCTTAAGATTTCTTTTGTATCTGTACAGCCATGAGCAGTCAATATGCATTTCCAGAAGTCAGCAATTCTCATGTATTTTTTTTTAATATTTGTGTAGTAATAAAAGTGTCCTTATATTTTAACACCACAAACTCAAGGAGAGAAGTGTTTGTGAACACTGAAGCAACTGAAACGAGAGAATGGCTTAAATTTTTTGGTTTTCGTGTAACCTTCTATCTACTGCATCTGTGCTTGAGTTGTGAGGTGGAGCACTTTTGGGAAAGGACTATTTGGTAGAGTGTAAATGATCAATCTGTAGTTTAGAAAATCATAAATCTTTTACTTGCCTGAGTAAAAGAAATTAAGAACTTCAGCTCTGACCTTAAGTTTTCTGACTGCATGTCTGATACTATATGTTCTTTGCCCTATATACCTGATAACGTGTGGTATTTTACTTGGGCTTTAGCCTGCTGAAGAACTGCAGGCTCTAACCTGTCTTGCACTATGCTTTTGCTTTCAAATTTCTTGATTTTTTTGTCTTCTCTTTGGAATGATATAAAAGCTAGTCTCAGCCAGCAGCTATATATGGTCTTAAAACCATGGCAGGTCAGTGAAGAGGTGCAGTAGTAAATGTTCCTTGTAGCATCCACAGCTATATTGGAGTCTGTTGACAAATAAGGATGGCCAATTAAATCTTACACTTAAGTGATTGCAGGTGGTGTAGGCCTGGTTCATGGTGCAGCTAGAGCTGATTTTAGCAGGAGTAGAAAAGCAAACCAAGTGAATTTAATTACATTTCCATTTTAAATGTTACAAAGGAGAAAAACTTTTTGTTTCCAGGCTCTTGTCTGTTAAGAGGCTGGTTCAGTAACAGCTTAACAAGATTACCATTCTTTGGCTAAGATCTGCATGCACATTTTGGGTTCTGGTTTAGGACTTCTCACAATGAATGAGTTCTTTTTGGTTTCTGTCTTAGTAGTTAGTTTCAAAAATACACAAAAGGTGTCTGTATGGTTCAGCACTATGAGAAAATAAAGGATGATAGAAATCTTTGCTGTTTATTTCAAGAAATTATATAGCTTCTTATGCTAGCCAAGTAAGAGATGGCTGCAAGATAACTGTATTATAAAACTTAGCAATTTCTTTTCTTCATTTGTATGTAAATCTGACTGCAAAGAAGAAAACTGGCCTCTTGCCTGGGTGCTGCAGCTATTCTAGTTGCATATAATCACAGAATATTAGGAGTTGGAAGGGACCTCGAACGATCATCTAGTCCAACCCCCCTGCCAGAGCAGGATTCCCTAGACCAGGTCACACAGAAGTGCGTCCAGACGGGTTTTGAATATCTCCATAGAAGAAGACTCCACAACCTCTCTGGGCAGTCTCTTCCAGTGCTCTGTCACCCTCACTGTGAAAAAATTTCTACGTGTATTCACATGGAATCTCCTATGCTTCAGCTTACAGCCATTGCCTCTTGTCTTGTCACTGGACTTCACTGAAAAGAGACTGACCCTATCCTCCCAACACACACCCTTCACATATTTGAAAGCATAAATGAGGTCACCCCTTAGCCTCCTCTTTTCCAAACTAAAGAGACCCAGCTCCCTCAGCCTTTCCTCTAAAGGAAGATGGTCCAGCCCCTTCATCATCTTTGTGGCTCTGTGCTGGACTCTTTCCAGCAGTTCCCTATCCTTCTTCAACTGAGGGGCCCAGAGCTCGACACAATAGTTCAGATGCGGCCTCACCAGGGTAAAGTGGAAGAAGAACCTCTCTTGACCTACTAGCCACACCCCTTCTAATCCACCCCAGAATCCCATTGGCCCTCCTGGCCACAAGAGCACACTGCTGGCTCATGGTCATTCTTCCATCTACCAGGACCCCCAGATCCTTCTTCCCTTCACTGCTCTCCAACAGGTCAGTCCCCAACCTATACTCATACATGGGGTTGGTCTTTCCCTGGTGAAAGACTCGACCCTTGGCCTTATTGAATCTCATTAAATTTCTCCCTGCCCAACACTCCAGCCTGTCTAAGTCACACTGAATGGCAGCACAACGCTCCGGTGTGTCAGCCACTCCATCCAGTTTAGTGCCATCAGCAAACTTGCTCAGAGCACACTCTGTTCCCTCATCCAGGTCATTAATGAATAGACTGAAAAGTACTGGTTCTAGGACCAGATGTTTTAAGTATATTAACTAGAAAAGTCAGGGAGAGTGTTGCTCCCTCTGATAAAGAAGGATGGGGAAATGGTGACATTTGATTTGGAGAACGCTGATCTACTAAACGAGTTTTTTGTTTCAGTCTTCAATGGCAGCCAAGCTTCCACCACCTAGCAAGTATCAGTAGATACAGGTGGGTGTTGGGGGAGTGAAGGGCTTCCCACTGTAAGTGAAGAGCAAGTGTGAGACCATCTCTTGAAGCTGAACAGAAACAAGTCTATGGGACCGGATGGATCCCAGAGTCCTGAGGGACCTGGCAGGTGTATTTGCAAAACTACTCTCCATCAGGTTTGAAAAGTCATGGCAGTCAGGTGAAGTCCCTGGTGACTGGAAAGGGGTTAACATCATCCCTGTTTTCAAAAAGGGCATAAGAGAGGACCCAGGGAACTACAGATCAGCAAGCCTCACCTCTGTGCCTGGGAAAATAATGGAACAAATTGCTATGCAAACTACGTTAAGACACATGCAAGACAAAGAGGAGATGCTAGAAAGCCAGTATGGATTCACTAAGGACAATTCATGCAGGAACAGTCAACAAGGGAAGACCAATTGATGTGGGCTGCCTAGATTTCTGTAAGGCATTTGACAAGGTTCCACATGAAATCCTCACCTCTAAATTTGAAGGGTGGACCACTAGATTGAAAGGTAATTGGCTGAATGGACATGGCCAGAGAGTTGTAGTCAATGACTCTATATCTGGGTGGAGATCAGTGGTGAGTGGTGTCCCTCGGGGCTCTTCAACATCTTTATTAATGATGCTGACAGTGGGATTGAGTGCACCCTCAGCAAATTTGCAGTTGATATGAAGCTGTGTGGTGCAGTTGATACACCAGAAGGATGGGATGCCATTCAGAGGGACTTGGATAGACTTGAAAAGTGGGCCCATGAGAACCATATGAAGTTCAGCAAGTCCAGCTGTAAGGTCCTGCACTTGGAATGGACAATCCTAGGCTAGAGTTCAGTCTAGAAGAGGAAATAATTGAGAGCAGCCGTGTGGAAAAGGACTTGGCAGTCATGGTGGATGAAAAGCTGTGTATGAGCCAGCAATGTGTACTTGCAGCCCAGAAGCCCAACCGTATCCTGGGCTGCATCAGGAGAGGCATGACCAGCAGGTCAGGAGAGGTTATTCTGCCCCTCTAATCTGCCCCTCTACTCTGCCCTTGTGAGACCCCACCTGGAGTACTACATCCAGTTCTGGGGTCCTCAGCATAAGGAAGGCATGGACATTTTAGAGTGGGCCCAGAGTAGGGCCACGAAGATGATCAGAGAGCCGGAGCACCTCCCCTATAAGGACAGGCTGAGAGAGTTGAGACTGTTCAGATTGGAGAAGAGGAGACTTTGGGAGGACCTTATAGCCACCTTTCAATACCTAAAGGGGGTCTACAAAAGTCGGGGGGAAAAGAGTCTCTTCACCCAGACAGAAAGGGATAGAACAAGGGGGAATGGTGTCAAACTGAAGGAGGGAATATTTAGATTGGATTTTAGGAAGAAATTCTTTACCCAGAGGGTAGTGAGACACTGAAACAGATTGCCTAGAGAGGTTGTGGTTGCCCCATTCCTGGCTGTGTTCAAGGCCAGGTTGGATGTGCCCAGGTTGCTCTGGGCAACATGGTCTAGTAGGTGGCAAACCCTCCCATGGCAGGGGGGTTGGAACCAGATGATCTTTAAAGTCCCTTCCAACCTGAGCCATTCTATGAACGAAACAATGAATATTACTTTGTTTTAATGCCCAAGCAGTCATTTCATACCACTAACTAGTGTTAAATGGAGCTATAGCTGCAAATATATTATCCTGCAAAGCCTTTTAATCATATTCCGTTCATTTACATTTAACAAGTACTGTCTGTCCTTTGGATGGATGTTTCACCAGTGGTGTACTTCCACTGAAGGATGCTTTCCCAATTTGAAAAAAACTCCAAAGATGCAACTCTTAACTACTCTTAGGACATTGATTTTCAGATACCTCAT
Organism: Galbula dea; assembly: GCA_013399015.1. Taxonomy (NCBI): domain Eukaryota; kingdom Metazoa; phylum Chordata; class Aves; order Piciformes; family Galbulidae; genus Galbula; species Galbula dea. The sequence continues at coordinate 28,364 of VWZX01004985.1, forward strand.
CAAGTTATCTAGTTCATTGAAAAAACAAACTGACCACTGAGTAGTAATGAAAAAGTGAAGCACCATGGGAGCAATCCAGTGGAATTTTTTGTCACTATCACTAAGGGTTTGGAAGTGATTATTTCCAAATATTTATATTGCTTTACTGCTTTTAAAGTTTTTAATTTATTTTACTTTCATAGTATTACTGCTATTATTTTCGATTTCTTATACTGTGTAAGACATTTCTTGTTGCTTGGTACTTATGACCCAATACATAACTACATGATTTGATTCACATTTTACAAGTTCTAATTCTAAAATAAAAATTTTTAAAACAAACAAACAACCAACCTACTCAGTTCTTTGTTTTCCTCTTTTGATGGTGAAGAGTCAGGTAGGATAAGCCTAACAGACTCATCTCCATAGCTGAATTCAAAAAGATTCAGGAATTCAGATATTTTAAGGTCCTGCACTTTTATTTGTGTGACCTATAAAATAAGACTACATGCACCTATTGCAGAGACTGTGTGGGGGATAATACACAGAAAAATGACAGTTAGAAGGAAATTCTTTTGCCCCCTCAAATTTTAAAACTGGAAAAAAACCCCTTTCTGTCCAACTAACACTGCAGCAATTCATTCCTCTTATTGTCTGTCCCTCATCCTTCCATTAGTTTTGGTTAATTCTGCCTGTTCTAAATGAGTAGCTTCATATTTTTTCCGTTTGATATTTGGCAGTTGGAAGAATATGATTTACTGATTTAAAACCACTTTTATGCCTAGTAGAGCATTAATTCCTAATATCTACAGAAGATGGTTTATTTAGTTTTCCTGCATTAGATTTGGCATGACTGTAATTAGACTGAAGTAGAGTTTGAAAGGTGAAGTAGGGTGACAATACATTATTTAAGGGGGAATAGCTTGTGTAAATCACAGAATCACAGAACGTTAGGAGTTGGAAGGAAC
>VWZX01004988.1:6643-23045 GCA_013399015.1 Galbula dea
CCCAGAACTGGACATGATATTCCAGATGTGGCCCCACCAGGTTAGAGGAAAGGGGGAGAAAACCCTCTCTTGACCTACTAGCCACACCCCTTCTAATCCACCCCAGAATCCCATTGGCCCTCCTGACCATAAGGGCACACTGCTGGCTCATGGTCATCCTTCCATCCACCAGGACCCCCAGGTTGCTTTCCCTTTCATTGCTCTCCAACCAGTCAGTCTCCAATCTAACCTGATCCATGGGGTTGTTCCTTCCCAGGTGCAAAACTCCAGACTTGACCTTATTGAACTTCATTCAATTTCTCCCTGCCCAGCTCTCCAGCCTAAGTCAAAATGAATGGCAGCACAACCCTTCAGTGTGTCAGCCAATCCACCCAGTTTAGTGTCATCAGCAAACTTGCTGAGAGCACACTCTGTTCCCTCATCCAGGTCGTTAATGAAGACATTGAAAAGTACTGGTCCCAGTACCCACCTCTGAGGGGCTCCACTAGACTCCATCCCATTGACCATGACTCTCTGACTTCTGTCCTTCAACCAGTTCATAATACACCTCACTACCCAATCATCTAGACTATACTTGCTCACTTTAGTTTCAAGAATGCTGTGGGAGACAGTGTTAAATGCTTTACTGAAATCAAGGTAAACCACATCTACTGCTCTACCATGATCTCTCCACCTGGTTATGTCCTCATCAAAGGCTATCAGGTTGGTCGAACATCACTTCCCTTTGGTAAACCCATGCTGACAGGAGACCATGGATTTATGGATATCCATGTGGCTTAACTGCTCCTTAATCCAGTCCTCCTCAAGTAAGGAAAACTCCTCCAGTATCCTAAGGCATGTGGGCGCTCAAGGGTCTGAGGCTCCTGAGCACAGTCTCTAACANCCCATGAGATTTCCCCTAGCAATTTCTTGAAAAGATCAAAGTTGGCCCTACTGAAGTCTAGGGTTGTGATCCTACTAAGTATCATTTTCCTATCACACAAACTTTATTAGAAGGTGGAACGTAAATGTTAAAATTGATAAAGCCCAGACAGAGAAACCAGAATTATGTCTATAGTGAATACTGTTTCATTAGTTTCTCCTCAAAAATGTGTTAGAAATTTGATTATTACAACACTGGACTATGAAAAAGATTTTATGCATTATCATTTAATCTGTAATAACAATTTGAAAAATGTCTTAATCCCTTAATATTTTTCCTAATCTTTTCTTCGTCTTCTTCTAGAATTTTTTCTTCAATATAAATGTGTGAGAAGCAGCTAACAATTTGCAAGCAGAAACACTCCTGAGATACTATACAAGACCGCTCACATAGAACATTTAGGAATTTGTCAAACACTGAGCTCCCTCTTGTCCATGATTCCTTTCAAAAGTCTAACGGATACTGTGTGTACCCATTCTAACATTCACATGTCATCAAGGAATACAACATATGCATATATGACCACAACATTAGTGGTTCCATCCTTCCATATCTTGAAATTCCCACGCTGTGTGAGCGTTTTCTCCTTTCCAAGATTTGCATTCAGTAACAGTATCAAACAAGGATTGCACTTGTAATAGGCAGGTTCCTGGTTTTAATCCAAACATTGAGGATATGAGTTATAACAGAATCTAAACTGCGGTTTGAGGCTGTGAGTGACAATAGAACCTTATACAAGTCTATGCAAACAGATCCAAACCTACAAGCATAATTCTTAAACCTTATTTGATATATTTGTAGAATTCATAGAATGGCCCAGGTTGGAAGGGACATTACTCCAACCCCTCTGCCATGCACAGGGAAGCCACCCATTATACCAGGTTGTCCAGGGCCACATCTAACCTGGCCTTGAACACTGCCAGGGACGGGGCTTCCACAACCTCTCTGGGTAACCTGTTCCAGTGCCTTACCACCCTCTGAGTGAAGAATTTTTTCCTAAGATCTAATCTATATCTTCCCTCCTTCAGTTTGAAACACTTTACCATTCTTCTATTGTTTTCTACCTGAATGAAGAGTCTCTCTCCTTTTTTATAGGCCCCCTTTAGGGGTTGGAAGGCTGCTGTAAGGTCACACTGAAGCCTTCTCTTCTTCAGGCTGTTCAATCCCAACTGTCCTCTTTGGATAGGTGTTCCAGCCCCCATAGACATATTGCAGCACACTTTCTAACATGCATACTGTCATAGAATCTATTTTGATTTTACATTACAGATTACCTTTCCTTTAAATTAATAAACAAATATAATAAGAGATAAAATGTAAAAAAGTACAGATTAAAAAATTTGGAAGACATGAATTATGGTTTTGACATTAGTGTGTAATATATTTTCTAACAGCCGAGTGTGCTAGATCTCTTATAGCATATGAAAATACATCTTAAGAAAGTCACATCTTTCCTCTAGAGAAACAAAGACCTGGTCTGAAAAGGAAAATGGATCTTTCAAAGATGCGCTTTTCCTGACATTTAACTTGCTGCTTCAGTAACAGGACTGAAATCCTTGTCATATTCTTCTTTAAAGAAAAGAAACACAATCAAACTGATAGAGTGATGCGTTTTATGAATAATACATTGCTTGAGGGCTTCAATTTACATTATACACTACATAACCATAATTTGTAATGTTTACTTAAACAGTGGCTCTCCAAAAACCTCTTAGAATCACTTAGCATCTTGTCCTTGGGCAGTTTGCTTTAGAAATCTGAGCTACTTAATTTCATTGTGCTAAAGGTATTAATACCAGGGGGAACAAAAAAAAGCCAAACAAAAAACAACAACAAAAAGGTAATCTTGAGCTGAAATAGGAGCAAAAAGTCTCTTTAACACAATTTCAAAAGCATATTCTCTCTGAAGTATCATTACCATATAGGATTAAAATCTCTTATGATTCTCCAAAACTAAATACTAGTATCGTTACTTACGTTACAAAAACTCCAAACTGGGATAGGTCCTTTAACCTTCAGAATCTTGTTTTTTGTCTCCCAGTGATACAGTCTATGAGTTACCTTACCATTTAAAATAAAGTCATATCAAACTTGCTTTTAGGCTGATTCATCAGTGAAGTTTAAAGGGATATAAAGGAGCTTTTCTTTGGCTGGAATCCATATGGGTATAATGGTGTTAAAATCCCTTCTTATTGTATTTAAGTCATTATTAGGTCAAGTAGATAAACAATTTCAGAGGATGTTTAAATAAACACTCTTTTTAATATTCTCTTAGAACCTGCATGTTTTATTTGGCTAGCCTAAAGATGCAAGATAGTTAGGACATATTAAAACAATGATAAGTGTTTAGTAGTCATTACATACAGATGAATAAATTTTATAAAAATATATTACATATTCATGCAAATTGTTCCATGTGGCTCTGAAAATATGTAAAGGATTTTTCAGAGACAGTAGACCAAAATTAACAAAAGAAAAACTATTTTGAATTAAACTTATTAATAGGCTGATAGAACTCACTGGCATGATCTATCATGGAGCTAAAGATATCTTAAAAATAAGAAAATCTTTTCCAAAGAAATGTCTTTCTCTAAGAAACAGAAAAAAAAAATTAAAAAAATATTAGCTCAATTTTTTCAAGAGTAAAATTCTCCTAATGATCAAGATATTCATAATTCTCCAACTTTTTTTTTTTTTTTTTAATAGATTCAGAGACTAGTTGGGAACATCAGTCTGTTAAAAGATAAATTCTAACCACTAGTAATACAAATGGTTTGGGTAGCTGTAGTGATGTGTTCCCATGGAACATATCTTATTAGAGTTGATCAAAAATAGAATTTCTGTTCGTCATAAATCCTTATGTTTTGACAGTTCTTTTAATCTTGAAATTAAATGAAAGGACAAAATAAACAAATCCTATGAAGAACAAAAATGTTCACAGTAATTTAATTGGAAATTGCTGAACTGTTTTGTTTTGAAGTAGTGTTAACCTCTCTCTTGACTAGAATCCTTGCCTTTCAGATATTTCCTGCCATTAAGGATGTGACAGTCACAGCAACCCATGACTTCATTGTGCCTTCTGTTACAATAAATGAAGTCTATCTTGTTATTACACTCAATCTTTTAAAAGAACAAAAAAGAGATAATGTCTGTTTTTTGATGTACCCATTCATTTAGTGGACCTTGTATTATCCAGTATTTTTAAGAGTTTAAGACAACATGTAAAATGATGGGTCTAACAACCAATGGATGCGATTGGGTGAGTTCCTACAGGAAAGCTCTTCCTTTCCAATACTTACATTTCTTTTACCCCAAACCTACCCCTAACTTTATGGAAAAAAATGAAATTGTACTTTAAAAAAAAGTAAATCTGACCATATTGGTTGTGTTATGGTTTAAACTTTTTAGTTTCTTCTGTTATTTTATTTTAGAGATTTATCCAAGGAGGGTCCTGCTGAATACATAAAGTAGAAATATTCTAAACAGGATATACTTAATGTTAACATAAGCATAGTAAAATCATGTAACAATGAATTTCATATAAGCACTTTATAACACTGTGACACTGCTCTATAACACAGAAAAGTCACTTTTTAACCATAACACAAAGCTAAGCATAAATATTTATAGAACGCATAATCACTGAGGGATAAACAGAGGCTTGTGAGATGGTTATATAAGCAGGGTAAAGGAAAACATATTCAGAAAGCAAAATCTATTAGTAAGAATATGCATCATAGAATAAGCAGGAAAGATGCCTAGCAGAACCAAACCAGGTACTGTTCCTAAAAATTAAGGGAATATGTTGGATATAAATAAGGCTCCCCTTTCCATTTGGGTATAATGACAATAATGAAATATCAGTAAGAAGTGAGAAAAAAATGGGAAGAGTAACCCACCTGCTCTGCTTCTGGCTTCACCTGTCAGCAAGCTCATGAGCCTGATCACCTTAATCCTAGTGGCTATGACTATCAAAGAGTATAAGACTAATTCTAAGGCAACAGATGTGTATTCCAAGATCAGTAATATTATTTTGTACACATCTGTGTTACAATGGTAAGTGAAATGACCACTGTAACAGCTGCTAAAACATTTGAAATATCACTACTCAGGAATAAAATGAACAGCAAGGCAACAGTATTCAAAAATACAATGGAAAGAAATAACATTATGAATATTTTAAGTCTTTTCACCAGTAAAACTGTGTCACCTTTGTAAACTCCGTATAATTTTTTTCATGCTATGGTATTTAAAGATATTAAGTGTCATTATGACTAATTTATTAATAGCTGAGACATGGTGCAGTAAAATAACTCATGTAAGGTTTCTACTTGGCCATAAGTTAGTCTTCAAGTAAAATACATGGTTTCTAATACACATTCTCCTGTTGAATTATTTGGGCCATAAAACTGAAGATACTACAGTGGTCATTATTGTGACTTCTGATCCCTTTCAGTGTTATTAGTCATTCAAAAATAGTTTTGTAATAAGAACAGTGTAGGATGAGCTGCTGACCTAGAAGGCAATAAGCTACTCTCAGCAAAGGCTATCTGTTGCCTGGATATTTATATGTTAGTTATCTGTTCAAGTTTCTGGAAACTATCACATTCTGTCACACTTTCAAGTTATTATACAGTTGGGAATCATAAGCTGACAATTCCAGCTAGTGATATGAAGTTGAAAAATTTATTCTAAGTTTGTTCAGAAACTTACACATCTGTGTGAAACTTGACTCTCGGGAGCAAGTGACAAGTGAGAGCTTTAAGTGTGCCCAGAATGAATCTCTATTTCATTAGTGAAATATCCTACTGGTCTAAATTATTCTGTAACTGCATTTGATCATGCAGCTCCCAGATCAAGGTTCATTCATGCTAAGGTTAGTACAGCTACAACTTAAATTTTTTAACAGTTGGTAGCATCAAACTTTGTTCTCTTTTGTTTATTAAACATTTCTATTTTTAGGTAGTTGAAACTTGATAGGTGGGAAAGAAAAATCACAGGTCCAACCTGGATGGAATACCCTAATTATTCCCTGGAATTACAGCACAAGACCCCAATAGGGAACGATAGTGAACTTCAGAGCCCCTGACAGAAGTAAATTTTGCTGGGATGCTTCTGGGAAGGGCAGGGTAGGAAAAAACTATAAAACCCAACAAACAAACAAACAAAAAACCAAACAAACCAAATAAACAAAAAGAAAAGAAAACTCAAACCCAACACAAAACTGGAGAGGTAGCTGCTTCTGCTACCATTGGAAAGATGGAAAGTCATCCTTGAGGAGGCAGGACTGCCTGATGAAAAGCAGACAATTGCTATTGTTAACCAAAATTACTTACTCTGAAGTAGTAGTACCTTTCCCACAGCTCCTCCCTCAGGGGCAATAATAGCAGACCTGTCTTTTCATTATGCCAAGAAAAGAGAATAGTACCATAACTACATGATTCCCAACAGCAATCTGCCTTAAGAAATTACCAACTTTGCCTGTGGCTAAAACCAACAGCACTGTATGGTAACTACTCAGTTCCTTCAGCTCCCCTGGAAGAGTCATTTAAAGAAATAGCTTAAAACTCTCTGCAGAAAGCCCAGCTGAAGAGAATACACTTTATTGGAATTTCCAATCTGATGTTTGTTAAGTTAATTGTTTCAATCCCATAACAGTGTTAAAAGCAAGCAAGGAAACAAACCCACAAAAACCCGCTCTCACTTATCTCTGTTAAATATTTTAGAAGTACCAACTTTATGACAATTCTGATCACAATCAGGTGTGACATAAGGGCTGAGAATTGACATATTAGGTATAAATAGGTTGCTATGAGTCTGGCTTAACTGCTTTTGAACATAACAGTTGTCCTGGTTTGGGTTAGAACAGAATTAATTCTGTTCAGAGATCTTACTTTTCAGTTAAAGCTCCTTTTAGAAATTACACTTTCTGAGACTAACAACATGTTTTTGCACACACTGCCTGCTTCTAGCAGTGATAAGGCCTAATGTTTAGATTTACTACCAGGGATTGGTATGCAGAGCAAGGTCACTGCTAAATCTTCTGTCTCACGTTGGGGGGTGCAGGGTAAAGGCTGCACCTTCAGGGAGGAACAGATAGGACTGGTGACCCTAAACTGACTAAGGTATTCCATCCCATATATGTCATATTTAATATATACACTGGGGGTCAGCTCCCCCCTTGCTAGATTGTTCTCCCTTCTTGGTTCCTTCTCCTGTGCTTCAGTGATCCCTAAGTTCCTGCATCCAGCCCCTGAGCCTGACTCTCATCTGTTGCTGAGGCCTTCTGCTGCAGTATCAGTGGTGACGTAGGTACCATCAAGGAGGGTTTGGGTTCAGTACTGGGTTTTGTACATATTTGTATATATTTCATTTATCATTATTGTTATTACTAAAGTAGTTTTAGTTTTAATTTCCAATTCACAAGTCTCTCTGTCTCTCTTATGCCCTTTCCCTTCCCGTTGTGGGGGGAAGAGGTGGAAACAGGGAGCATCTGTCATTGGGTTGGTGGTCTGCCCAGCCTCAACCCTCGACGACAAGATAGGGCAAAAGGATGACTGTCAAAAAGTTAAGAGGAATTATCAATACTGTATGATTGTAATTCAACGGGACACAGTCAGTTCTTCAGAAATCTCTCAGAAGACCTAAAAAACTGTTTAACTTATCATTTGAAGCAGTAGAATTGGATGTGAGAAAGGTGTCAAGATGTGACTTGTAGTTAGCTGAAGATCTTTATGAAGGTCGCTGTGAAGACACAGACTTAAGTTGTAATTTTCTCTACAGAAATGGATTCTAATGAACAGTTTTACCCATTCGTGTTTCTGCTCACTCAGTAATGATATTAAATATCTGGTATAGAACACAATAAAAAAACTCCTTATCTTTATACTGTTGTGAAGCCACCAAGTGTTAAAAGTGGTACTCAGCTCACCTAAATTTAGATATCAAATATGTAGATTTCTTTCAGCCAGATAATGAGTTTCCTTTGTATGTCAATGCATTTTGTATAAAATTCATACATACATGAATAGACATGTCTAAAAAATATAAAATGTATTATAAAATAAGTGTTTTCTGATGGATATACCTACCTCATTTTAGAGTGAGTCATGGTATGAGATCATTCTGTTAAACTGACAATCTCTTGTTGTTGACTGTAAAGACAAATCAGGTTGTCCAGCTTAGGTTTAATGTTCTTTTTTTGTAACAGTGTAAGTATCAATGATACACTTCAGAGATAGTTTCTTGTTGCTATTCAGAAAATTTTTTGACTTTCTAAACATTGAGAAGAAAGGTAATGTTGTCTTTACTTGTTTATAGAGACAAAGATGTGGTTACAATTGAAAACATGTTTCTTTATGTGACTGTCTAAACAACCAAAATGTGATTTTAAATTTGAGCAGCCAACAACAAATACATTTCAAGAAAGGTTCATTGTTATTCTACTGACTACCAAGATCTGTTGTCTACCCCCCTTTATGTCAAATTCTTGAAACAACTCTTCTGTGCATCTCTTAAAGGTTTAATTAAAATGTTAGTGAAGATTATTTGTACAGTTATTCCTAGGAAGACAAAGTTTGTGCCCAGAGATGTAACACAAACTGTTTTGTCTGATAGATCCTGAAAAGCTTCTTGCTTTCTGTAAAGCTTTGAGCAGTTAATGTAATCTAAATCTAAAGGGACTTGATGTGCACCTAGTATAATAAATGGTGTTAGCCTGAAGGCACCATGGAAAACAAAATGAAAAATGGTCTATAAGCATTTGTAAATATGCTAAATTTAAATATTCATAACTTTAATTCCTGTCTGTTTTGAGGCTTTTGTGTCTGTCTTTTCCTGATGAGTGTTATAGGCTTGCTAAGTTTGATGTTTCCAGTTGCAGCCATTTGGAGTTAATCATGCACAATAATTCCAAATATAACATATGGAAATATCATCATATTTTTTTTCTTACATTCATAACTCGGAACGGGCTGAACTGATTAAACTCAGATTTTTCAGACAAAGAAACACCATTGGCCTGAGACCAAGCCTAAGAGACTATAGAGCACATTAGAAAAGCTGCGCACATATTATATTACAAAATAAATATATGAGACTTTACTGCTTTGATGGTGTTGCTGAATCATAAATTCATAGATGCTACACTGTTTTCATATAGCTGTACATAGGTATAGTCATTGTCAAATTAATTTTGGTTATTGGGGTATTTGAAGGAATATAAACCCACTCACTATTAACGAGACATTGAAGAAGAAAAAAAAATGAAGAAAAAAAAAAGTTGGACATTTGAATATAATTTCACCAAGATTTGGACTTCACAGAAGAAAGAGATTTAGAGATCAAAAGAATTCAATATATGGTTTCTGCTTGATTTTAAAGAAGAGTTTTTAAGTAGACTTATTTACAACATAAAGAGAAGATATGAAAACATGGACATCTAATTAGGAAAGAAGAAGAGTGTTTATGGAGCATAGCAATTTAGGGATGAAAAAATTATTTTAGAAGAGCAATTAAAAAAAAAAAAGGAAAAAAAAGATGAAAAGGTGACATACAAGAAAATAAAAGAAAGCATACTGAAAACCATTCAGGCGTCAGGCTTGATAATAGGCAGACAGTAGCAAAGACATCTGTTTTGTCAATGTCATCAATTCTTGAAGTGAGGGCAATCACTTTTCCTAGAAAGATATAAACACACCCCCAGACTTTTAGGGGTCATAAAGTCCTACAATAACTAACTACAAACAGGGAGATTGTTTTTTGGTTTTGGGGGGGTTTTTATGTGGAAATGATTAATAGTATTTTGATCGATTCACTAATAAGGGAAAAATACTTCTAACACTAAACAGCTGGGATTCAGCATGGAAATCCTTGGGACTATTCAGTCCAGCCATCTGCAGATACCATTTTTATAGGTGAGACCAGAAGGAACAATATCTTCTGTCTAATTTATTAACCTCAGAGCAGCAGATTATCTCCATCAATATTACATCATGAAGAGAGAAACTGAATTTCTGCTTGATTCCTAGATTTGTGTGTGAGTACACTTGATGAAATTCTCAGTAGGTTTCATTTCTCATATTATTTCTAAATCTCCTATAAGTTATATGTGTCATACTTGAACTCTATGTGTCAATATGATTCAAGAGTTTATTTCATCATGTATCTAACTTTTGGGTTTTACATAAGAGAACTAGTAAGATATAATCACTAAGGAGCTTGATGAGGGAACCAACTCTAAGAGATCATTAGTGTAGTGACCTGTAGCATGAGGTTAGAAGAAGAGAGCAAGACAAAGAACTTCCTTTTTATTTAACTGCAATTAAAGAAGAAAGAAGCAGTTTATCTATTTTCTGCCCTTTTACAACATTTATCTGGTCTTAAGAAATAATAAGGTTTGCAAAATACCAGGGGAGGATGAAGGGGGTTGGTTTTTAGGGTTTTTTGTTTGTTTCTTTGTTTTCTTAAAGGACAGAAATGTTAACAAAGTCTATGAGAACAGGTTCAGTCATTGATAATTCATAACACACAAATAAGAGCATTTAACAGGAGTTCAATATTAATTTTTTTGGTAAAAATCACTCAAATGATGCTGGGCTCTCTTGCAGTAGGATTATAAGTACAAATGAGATCACAGAATGTTAGGAGTTGGAAGGGACCTCCAAAGATCATTTAGTCTAACCTTCCTGCCACAGCAGGATTCCCTAGACCTGGTCACACAGAAACGTGTCCAGATAGGTTTTGAATATCTCCAGAGAAGAAGACTCCACAAACTCTCTGGGAAGTCTGTTCCAGTGCTCCGGCACTCTCACTGGGAAAAAAATTTTTCTTGTATTCACACGGACCCTCCTATGCTTCAGCTTACAACCATTGCCCCTTGTCTTGTCACTAGACTTCCCTGAGAAGAACCTGACCCCATCCTCACCCATCCTTCACAAATTTAAAAGCATAGTGAGGTGAAGTCATCCCTTAGTCTCCTCTTCTCCAAGCTAAAGAGACCCAGCTCCCTCAGCCTTTCCTCAGAAGAAAGATGGTCCACTCCCTTCATCATCTTGGTGGCTCTGTACTGGACTCTTTCCAGCAGTTCCTTATCCTTCTCCAACTGAGGGACCCAGAACTGGACACAGTATTCCAGATGTGGCCTCACCGGCCTAGAGTAAAGGGAGAGAAGAACCTCTCTCGACCTACTAACCAGACCCCTTCTAATACATCCCAGAATACCATTTGCCCTCCTAAGATGATAGTATTGTTAACAGTTATCAATATACTAAAAGGTGAAGGGGAGTGTGTTATGGTCTTCAGAGTGCCTGAAAATCTGGGAGTAAGAGGATCAAAGCCAGTGTATGACCCAATAACTTTTAAATTTTCATCCAGTGTTTATTTTTGCTTGATAGACTTTACAGGTTGTTGTTTACTCTTGGTTTTATACAATTCATTGTTAGTCATCTTAGAACATTTTTAACTAAAAAAGTCAGTCTTATAATATATTCTATTTTCTGTGAGGATAGCAATGAGTTCTCATTTCTCAGATGCTACCACTTGGAAAACACAAAAATATTTTCCAAGCATGATAAGTTTAAACCCTTTCAGTATTTCTACATAGCTCCTCAAGATTACACTGGCAAGACTGGGAAGAGAATCCATGTGATATATTCAAAAGCAAATGTTACATTAGCTACTGTTATCTGCGTTAAAAAGAAAAAAAAAAAAAAAGAAAAAAGTTGCTACTACATACATTGGCCAAAAAACTTACCAGCTACTGCAGATTATTTCTCTGTTTATTATTAATTCCTACACAGGTAGTTCATGAAAAAGCTATTGTTCAGCTGGAGTTTAATCCATACTGTAAATGCATTCAGGGAACTTAGAAATTCAAATAATTGCATTTGTTTAATAAAAGCTCCATCAAAAACATATAAATATGTACAAATACACTGATGTGCACATTTTCAAAATTTCTAACCTCACTTTCTGTGCAGAAAAGAAACCTAGGTATAGGATTTAGCCTGCTATCTGAGATTAAAACTTTAGATGTTGAATAATGTGGCCTCCTGAAGTTACTGTATCTACTCTTAAGACAGTAGAAAGGGAGTTTCTGTCTACCCTACTCGGTTGCCTGAGGTTATTGAAGCCAGTAACTATTTCTGGAAGGACTCAAGAGACACTAACAATTGTCCACTATTCAAAGAGGCAGTTAAAGCTAAAATGCAAAAGTAATTACAGGAAACTCTCTGTTCTATACAGGACATCAGTTTAAACTTGCACATATAAAGAATGATGAAAAAAACATTAAAAAAAAGACCTTTTTCTAAGTAAAATATACATTTTATTAGACCTGTTAAGGAAACGTACTTCCCAATTTTGAAGGTCTTCAAGAGAGAAAAGAACATAAAAAGTGCAGATAATCTGATATTCATTTCTTTATCCCTAAAACCTTTATTTTTTTCATGAAGCAAATGAGCATATAAATCTATTGAAAATTAAGGAATGATAATATACTTGGGAAATTAATGACCTAAGTTTGATTTCTACATTCTTTCTTTGGCTAATTAATATGTACATTATGTGGCAGGTCAAAAAGAGCGATTAAGTTATTGTCAAGTGGAGTTTCTTGAGTGGACTGAGTAGAGCTTGCTTTGGATGCAGGAGAGAACTTCCAATCAGTGATCACGATGAAGCATAGACTTTTTTACCTTATGACATTGGTGTCACAATAATTTACATATTGGATACTATTGATTATATCGAAGTATATGTTGAATATCCAAAAAACTTTTCTTTCTGAAGGTCATGGAAATGCATGACTAGAAATTAACTCAAGCTTCAAAAATGCCAGATAATTTTTTTGTCAGTTACAGCTGAAAACATAAAAATGGTTTGGACTTTGGATGTTAAAAGTGAATTAGGTATATTATGATTTACATTCATGTATGAAAAGGCATCTTTTTCCTTTTAATGGAGTCAGAAGAACAGTTGACCTGCAATGCATTAACTTGTCAGGTGTAAAACATTTGCAAGCTAGGAGTTTGACATCAGGTACCTTAAAACATTAGCAAAATCAGGCTTCTTTCACAGACTGTTAAAAAAAACAAAGCAAGCAGATTCTGGTGGTGTTATAAAAGAGATGCTCATATATTTTAACATAATGCATGGCAAGTGTATAAATTATGGATAGAACTTGTAAATGTGTATGTAAAAAAGTATTAAGTTTAAGGAGCTTAGTGGATCTCCTTTAAAGAAAGGAGGACTCATTTGTCTATGAACCTATCTGATTTTAGTTTTCCTTTTTTCTCTAAGTCACAAAGAAGACAAACAAAAGGAAAAAATTAGGATGTGCCTGGTAGAAATGCAATTAAATACCGCTAATAGAGAATGACAGACTTAAGGTTTATGGGTTTTTCTGTACAAGTATGTAGTTTTTCCTACAGTAAATCTTAATATTTTTTTCTTTATTGTTGGATGATACATGACATAAATTAAATTACCATGTGGACCCACCAAATAGCTTTGAAAAACTACATCTGAGAAATAATTCCCCATGACATTAAGATGTCATTTGCCAGACTCTTCATATATTCCCTAGAATATTTTTTCTCTTTGATTAGATTTACTTTTTGTTTTCTAAAACTAAAAATGCTTTGTGTGAATACCCATTCTGTAGCCTGCTTTTTAAGTAGGTGATGAACATTTTCTCTCTTGTAAAACCATTTTCTCTAAGCTTATGGAAGGAACAGACAATATGGCAATGGCTCCCTTATCCTATGCCCACTGTCTTAGAAAAGGTTGCTACCGATATATTTTCTAAACTTTATTTATGCAATTATTTATTTATTTACAGAAAATTAACTTTATACTACATTATCCAGCCTGGTTTCTCTTACACAAATAGAACAATGCCAGTGTTTACAGAGGAAGCAGTGGGAGGAGATGGGATGTTGAAGGAACTGGGGCTGGCAGGAAGAAAATTGTCCTGCTGCTTGGTAGGCAGCCCTGCTGAGAAATCCCGAATCAAATTCCTTTGAAAGGAAGTGTTATTAAAAGTAACTTTAATCCTTCCAGCCAGACGGCTCATAAAAGCATACAATTAAGTCAAACAAATGACAAGAGCACTTTCCCTCCTACCTGTTTCCCCCTTCAGAGAGTAATTACTGCGGGGTAGTCTTGTCTCATTTTGTGCAAATAGCTGTGAAGTGCTTGAACGAGGTGCCAATTTCCTCCTTCCCAGCCCACACCCCGTTTGTTCACTCCGGCTAACACTAGCCTGGCTAACATGCACAGCCAAGAACAAAGGGGTGAATTGCAGTATTTCCTCTTTGTGTAAGGTTAATTGAAAATCAAAAAGTCACTTTTTGAATGTCATATTAGAACTGCCAGTCAATCAAATTTCTTCAGTTTCTTGTCACTGCAGGAGAGCAGAAGAGGCAGAGTAATTCATCCGGATGGGAGGGAGGGAGTGAGGGAGAGAGGCAGGAAGGGAAGAAGGAAGGAAGGAAGGAAGGAAGTGAGGAAGGAAGGAGCCTGAGCTCAAACCATCAATCATATGAGAACGATGAATCTAGGTCTCTACATGTTTTATTAAGGATTTAAAAATTATAAGGAACGATCATTATTTTCCTGCTTTGGAAAATGGCTGAAGCCTTGTTAGTGTTCTGTTTTGCTGATAAACTGCTGAGGTCCAAGACAGTCACACTGGACATTTGCTGTGTGACTTGTTCTCCTGGAACCACCCAGGTTATATGTGTTGCTGACATGGCAATTATTAATTTGAAGGCAAAGGAGAAGTGTGGCATTAGTGAAATTCATCTTTGTGAAGAGTGCGTACACCAACTTATATAGTCAATATAAAGATTACAAAACAATTCTGCACTATCTTAAAAGTTATGAGCACTGTGGCAGTGCACCCAAGGCAGATTTAAATGGCTTCCTATTCTTCATATGGATCATAACTAAGTCACTGATGGCGACATCAGAATAAAACATGATGCTACTTTCATACTGTGTCTTGTGAACTCAAGTTTCCAACATTTTGTATCATCTTACACCCAATGAAATCTACAAAAAAAATTCTTCTATGTCAGTGGTGGTGCAGTGTTTAATACAATGAGGTAAATGAGTAATGACTTAAAATATTATTTCACGTTGTACCTTCTGCAGCTCAAATTTTCTGACTTTTTTATGGCACTTTCTTTCAGCAAAACCTGCGTAGATTCTTTAAAGATGTTTAGTGAAAATACTCATCTCATGATTGTCGTGATTTTCCAGACTACAGAACTTTTAGAGATGAGAATATGTGTCCTAATCCAAAGCTTGTTAATACCAAGTGTACTCTTCCTACTGAAGTTTAGAACTTCTTTTTAACAAAAATGTTATTTTCTTCTAACCTTCTACCTCATCTTTCTCACAAATTTAATATACATTGTCAATAAGAAATTCTGTGCAGGACAAAAATATATTCAGACCACTGCAACATAAGGTTCATTTTTTCTGCACATTATGTCCCCTCTAATCTGTATTCCTTCATTATTCAGATGAAGAGTTTCACCCAGTCCTACTTTATAAATTTTGTTTGCTCTTATAGATATTTTGTTGCTGTTGCTATATTTAATAGATTCAAGTTTTCCATCACAAATGTCAAATGCCTCCGCTTAAAGCCGAGTAAATGTTCAGCCATTTTAAACCTGAAGCTTTCAGTCCATTACAGTAACCAGCTGTGACCCATTACTAAAGCAGAAGCATTTGCTCCCAAGACCGCTGACTGCATTGAGTGTATACAAACTTTTAAATGTTTGTCAGGATAGTAACAGGGTGGTTTTTTCTTTCTTTTTTTCCTTTTATTTTTTTAAAAACCTCTTTAATTTTCTGTTCCTCTGTGCAAGAAATCGAGCAGGGCAGGAAGGAGAACGGCGTGGCTGAGCAAGGACCTGCTACTAAAACTGAGGCGCAAGAATGAAATGTACAGGCATTGGAAGCAGGGTCAAGTGGCCTGGGGAGAGTACAGGGAAATGCTTAGAAAGTGTAGGGATGGAATCAAGACAGCCAAGGCACAGATGGAGCTGAACTTGGCAAGAGATGCAAAAAACAATAAAAAAGGGTTCGACAAATATGTTAACCGAAAAAAGAAAGTCAGGGTGAGTGTTCCCACTCTGATAAATAAGGAAGGAAAATTAGTCATGATGGATATGGAGAAGGCTGAACTACTCAATGAGTTCTTTGTTTCGGCCTTTACTGGCAGCCAAGCCTCCTGCATCAACCGTGATTTAGTAGCCCTAGGCGAGTGTTCAGCGAGTGAAGAGCCTCCCACTGTGAGTGNGTGGAGTGACTGAAATGGTTGATGAAGGAAGACCGACTGCTGTCATCTGCCTAGACTTTAGTAAAGCCTTTGATACAGTTCCGCATGACATCCTTATCTCAAAATTGAAGAGATATGGATTTGATGGGTGGACCATCCAGTGGATAAGAAACTGGCTGGATGGACGCAGT
>VWZX01004988.1:23108-44651 GCA_013399015.1 Galbula dea
AGTGGTGTCCCTCAGGGTTCTGTCTTGGGACCGGTGCTCTTCAATGTCTTTATTAATGACTTGGACAAAGGTATTGAGTGCACCCTCAGCAAGTTCGCAGATGACACCAAGCTGAGTGGTGTGGTTGACACACCAGGGGGGCGAGATGCCATTCAGAGGGACCTGGACAGGCTTGAAAAGTGGGCCTGTGAGAATCATACGAAATTCAACAAGTCCAAGTATAAGGTCCTGGATCTGGGTAGAAGCAACCCAAGATATGAGTATAGGCTGGGAGAAGAACTCGTTGAGAACAGCCGTGCAGAGAAGGACTTGGAGGTGATGATAGATGAAAAGCTGGACATGAGCCACCAATGTGCACTTGCAGCTCAGAAGGCTAACCGTGTTCTGGGATGCATCAGGAGAGGCATGACCAGCAGGTCTAAGGAGGTGATTCTGCCTCTCTATTGTGCCCTCGTGAGGCCCCACCTGGAGTACTGTGTACGATTCTGGGCTCCTCAACATAAAAAAGATGTGGACCTCTTGGAGCGGGTCCAGAGGATGGCCACAATGATGATCAAAGGAGTGGAGCACCTCTCCTACGAGGACAGGCTGAAGGAATTGGGGTTGTTCAGCCTGGAGAGGAGAAGGCTTAGAGGGGACCTTATAGCAGCCTTTCAGTACCTGAAAGGGGATTATAAGGCAGAAGGAGACAGACTTTTCTCCTGATCTGTTTGCAACAGGACACGGGGGAGTGGCTAGAAGCTGAAGGAGGAGAAATTTAGGCTGGAGGTTAGAAGGGGGTTCTTTACCCAAAGGGTGGTGAGGCACTGGAACAGGTTGGCCAGAGAGGTTGTGGAGGCCCCATCCCTGGCAGTGTTTAAGGCCAGGCTGGATGTGTCCCTGGATGACCTGGCCTAGTGCATGTGGCGTCCCTGCCCATGGCAGGGGGGTTGGAACTAGATGATCTTTAAGGTCCCTTCCAACCTCAGCCATTCTATGATCTTATGATTTTATGAATTTTGTGTAGACAGTTCTAAGAGCAGCTTCCTAGCTGCTGTCTGATCACACAATGCTCTTAGTCTTTCTTGCTCTGTAGGAGGGTCATAACATTTCCTGCTCTCAGTCAGTAGTTTGCTTTTCTCTCTACCCTCTGTGTAATAACTGGAGTCAAGAGGTCAGCACCTTACCCACCTCCAGAGATGATGTTATAGCTCAGACTTTAAAACGAAGGTGGGGTTTTTTGCAGTCTTTATTTGGTTGGTTGGTTGGTTTGGTTTGTTGTTTTTTTTTTCTTTCAGCTCACACCTTTTAGGCAAAACCTCTGGTCAATTCTACTCATTAGAAATATCGGAAGCAACAAGTTTCTATTTATTACCTTTGTCTCAAAACAATTCATTTTCTGCAAAAGGAAAATGAGTCCTTTCTTTTCAGCTTCATTTTTAGGTTCAGTTGTTAAACAGTTACCAGTCTTATTTCTAGTTTATTGCAGCTTTCTGTATAGCAATAACATGAAATTCTGCACCTAGAATGAAGTATATTATGTTTCTGATTCTTAATCTGGATAAACTTTTCCACTGAAACACTTGTATAAAAAGGATGCATAAGTGGCTGTAAGACTACTACATTACAGTTAAATAATAGAGATAGGATTAAATAACACAATTTAGCTCTCAGCAAAGGAAAAATTATTTGGTTATCTAGACATTTTGTACTTGTGACATTCCATTGGTCCCGGAAAGAATACAATTTGAAAAGTTGGTGTGTATATTGTTAAAAAGGGAAAGAAGGATGACCCAAAAAGGGATTATGGTTGAAAAGGGAAAGAAGGATGATCCAATGAACTACAGGCCAGTCAGTATCACCTCTGTGCCTGGTAAGATCATGGAGCAGATCCTCCTGGGACACTGCTGAAGCAAATGATAATGAAAAAGTTATTGGGTATAATAAACACAGCTTCACCATATTAGGTGCCTGGTAAATCATGCCTGGAGAATCTGATGGCCTTCTAGGGAAAGGTCACAACATCAATAGACAGGGGAAAAACAACTGATGCCATTTACCTGGACCTAAGCAAAGCCTTTGGCACTGTCCCACACAACATCCTGGTTTCCAAGCTAGTGGAACATGGGTTTGATGAATGGACCACTCAGTGGATAAGGAATTGGCTCGAGAGCCACACCCATGGTCCATGTCTAGGCGGAGGTCAGTGACAAGTGGAGTCCCTCAAGGATCAGTACTGGGACCACTCTTGTTCAACATCTTTGTCATCAACTTGGAGAGTGGCAGCGTGTGCTCCCTCAGCAATTTTGCCAATGACATCAAGCTGTGTGGTCCAGTTGACACGCTGGAGGGGAGGGTTGGCATGCAGAGGGACCTGGACAGGCTAGAGAGGTGGGCCCATGTCAATCTCATGAAGCTCAACGAGAGCAAGTGCAAGGTCCTACATCTGGTCGGGGCAATCCCAAGCACTGATACAGGCTGGGTGAGGATTGGCTTGAAAGCAGCCCTGCGGAAAGAGACTTGGGGATGCTGGTGGATGAGAAGCTCAACAAGAGCTGCCAGTGTGCATTTGCAGCCTAGAGAGCCAACCGTATCCTGGGCTGCATCAAGAGGATCATGGCGAGCAGGTCAAGGGAAGACATTCTCCCCCTCTACTCTGCTCTCGTGAGACCTCACATGGAATATTGCATCTAGTTCTGGAGCCCCTCTTATAACAGGGATATGGAAGTGATGGAGTGAGTCCAGAGAAGGTCCACGAGAATGATCAGAGGACTGGAGCACCTCTTCTAAGAGGACAGACTGAGAGAGTTGAGGTTGTTCAGTCTGAAGAAGAGAAGGCTCCGAGGAGGCTTTCTTGTGGCCTTCAAGTATCTGAAGGGGGCCTACAAGAAAGCTAGTGAGGGTATTTTTAGGAGGTCAGGTAGTGACAGAACCAGGGTAAATGGATGCAAGCTAGAGGAGGGTAGATTTAGGTTATACACATGTAAGTGCCTTCTGAATGCTTCTTGATGCTTCTGCCAAATGCCCCCATGACCTTGGTTGTGTCTTTGTAATGCAACCAAAATTTTTATCACAGTTAACTATTCTGTCCTGCCCTGAGCTCACACAAGCAAAGTGTGGGGAAGGGAAACTGTCAACTCAGTGCTTTGTTTGTTGCAACAGTTCTGCTTTCAGATAAACATTATAAAAGCAAGCTTTTAGACATACTTTGAGACAGTTTGTCAAAGGTACAGTCCCTCACATATTTCTTTCCTTCTTGAATGGCTGTTGGATTCATCCTTATTCAGATTCAACTCTACTTAGAGACCCAGTTACAATGGAAACAGAAGGTATATGTAGACCTACATAAACAACTGTAGCAGGATGCTCCACCTCAGCAGAGGTTAACAGCTCAAACTTTGAAAATCTGCCCATACTAAATCAAGAGAAGGGCACAACCAGGGGTAATACATCTATCATAGGCCCCTGTCTTACAATGGGATGAATGACATCCAGATATTGCCCATTTTCTTGTATTGATATCAAGAAACTGATGATGACCATCAGAAATCCAGACTTGGAAGGTTAGGTTGTAGCAGATGAACCACACCTTTAGATACCACCTGAAAGAATACTGTGATCTTTTAGTTGCAGATGAAATTTTTGTGATAGTATTCAACAAGGTGATTTTAATGTGCATTATTTCAGAAGCTTTTTTGATTCTTCCAGCATAGAACCCTCTTAGCTAATGAGTCTAAAGTGGTCCATTGGGAGAAGTAAATTTGTTCATTCAAAAATATTCCTGGTAACACCCCAAACTCTACCTTATCTCATATTCATGTGTAGAGTGAAATGTTGAATTTTTCTCCACTGTTGAGCATACCTTTAATAACATTCCTTATTTCTACATCTCTATGAGATGCAGTATCTTCATTATGTTAACTTCCATTCTATTTGTATCAGTTGTTCAAGATTACAGCTTCAGGTAGTTAATGGCTTTTTTGGCAAGGAAAGATTTGTGTTTAGTACATTGATGTTCTGTAGTGGATGAAATTCGTGATCTCAGGTTACATAAAACAAGCATAAACAGCTGCAATATGTGTTAATAGATAAATTGACATCTTTATAGTTTACAGAGCCATAGTGCTGTCTACTCTCTTGTATGGATCAGATTCATGGGTCATCTACCGCCACCACCTGCGTCTCCTAGAACGCTTCTATCAACGCTGTCTCCGCACAATCCTCAACATCCACTGGTCAGATTATGTGACCAATACATCTGTTCTGGAACAAGCAGCAGTCACAAGTATTGAGGCCGTGTTACTGAGAACACAGTTGCGATGGGCAGGGCACATCTCACAGATGAAGGACCACCGCCTCCCTAAGATCTTGCTTTATGGTGAACTTGCCACCTGCTGCCGCAAGAGAGGAGCTCCAAAGAGAAGATACAAGGACTCCCTGAAACAANCTATGTAGCCCAACTCCCCTGCCACAGCAGGATTCCCTAGACCAGGTCACAGAGAAACATATCCAGACGGGTTTTGGATATCTTCAGAGATGGAGACTCCACAACCTCTCTGGGCAGTCTGTTCCAGTGACTCTTCTCAATAGGTAATCCTTCATGATTAGAAACAGGTACAGTAAATCTAGGGGCAGTGATAAGGGTTACAAATAAGAACAAAAAGGAAATTACTCTTGACACTTTGTGTTTTTTTTGACACATAGGAAATGAAGAGACACCAATTGAAAATTGCTCAACAAACATGAGAAACAGGAGAGGAAAATTCACCATGTGCAACAGTAATGATGTAGTACATCTTTTAATAAAAGTTCTCTAAGTATTTCATAGATATTAATTATTATTATTAATTAGATGTTGAGGCATATCTGTCTGATTAGTGAGTCTGAAGGCAAATGATTTGATGTAGAGGAGGCTGGGTGACTTGCTGAAAGGGCGTGTATGGGAGTGTTGAGCAGGCCAAAATGGCAATTCCTGAATGGCCTACTCAGACTCTAAAAATGTATTGCTTTGAGTTAAATGTTTATGTATGTTTCTTTCTCTTTTTTCAGTGATGGACAAAAATCTGAAGGTCAGTAATGAACCTTTTTAACACAGCAATACTAAGGATGTAAATTAGGCCACAGAATCAAGAACACGTAGTAGATATTGAGATCTAGCTGTTATGAATACCCTTTTCCCTTTGCATAAATATAAGACTGTCTTGCCAAGCACTTATGAATCCAAACTGGGAGACCTTCCTCTTCTTCATATATTATCATTTGGTTGCTTATCTGTGTAATGAAAAGGTACTGTGTTCACTTAGATTTAGTGTTGCAGAAATTCAGACCAGAAAGAAGCCACACTTTCCTTAACAGGAAGAGTAATTAACTGCCAAAGTAACTTACTTGGGATCTGGTAGATTCACTAATGCTAGAAATGTTGAAATCAAAATACTGTAAGTTTTACTTTAAACAGAATTGATTCAGGGAAGTCCTGTAAAGTCTGTTACAAGAGAGGTCAGACGAGATGTTCACAATGGTCCCTTCTGGCTTCATAATCTATGAAGCTGTGAAGTTATATGAGCCTCTTTCAAGAAATAAAGATGGTGGTAACTGTCTATAAATGCTTGATAACATGAAATTGCTGGAGGAAATATTTAAGGTAATTAATGATGATATTATAGGGAATAATGTCCCCAAACTGAAAAGACCAAGGTAAAATATTTAAGAAAGACAGCATTTTCTACAAGTGAGGTTAATTGCACAGTGGAGTAATTTGCAAAATTGAGCTTTATGAAAAAAAGCTGTGCAAGAATAGAGTGAATAAAGCAAGTGATCACTCTATGAAATAAGTCTGTTCTAAAGCTGCGTAATTCATAAGTAAGCTGTTCACAGAGTCCATTGCTGTATTTTATTTGGTGGTTTAACAAAACAGGTGTTCTTTCTTATTTTTTTTAGAATTGATAAGAAAATATTTTACCAGTCAATGCTTTCTCGTATTCCACCTAACATACAATAGATCCTACAAGAGAAATGGTTAGCCCATGAAAAAGAGCAAGCTTTCTCTCCATGACTTATTTGTTTTGTTCCTCAAAAGTGAAAATACTTCCCTTGGAGATACAAACTTAGGAACATTTGAGCATACATTCTTCCATCTCAGAGCAAACTGACTCCAAAGCCTAAGCTGTGAATATAGAAAGGGCTGACATTACTTGCAATTGTGGTCATGTTTCCTGTGGTTCCTCTCAACTTTTTTTGCATACTGAGGTGGTTTGTCAAGGTTTCACACATATTCTGTGTCTAAAGGAGCCTCATTACTGGCCGGTGCAGAGACAAGGAAGGTAGAGAAGGATGACAAGGTTTGCATTAATTTCACTGCTATCTGTTGTTCCAGGGGCCATTCAAGCATATAATAACTTAAGTAAAGTTTCAGTGAGTTGGAAGCTCTTGCTTTCTGTAATGTTTTGGCAAGCTGATTCCTTATTATAGCACAGTTGGTATTTCTGTTTACAGTCTTGACAGAAAGCTGTAGGTGGCCGCAAAGCTTTTGTCCTGATAGCAATACATTTGCAACTTTCCATTAGTCAGGCAAAAATCAGCTGTGTTGATTACTATGTTGAAACTCTTGATAGAGGTCATCTCAGACAGCAGAGTTCAGATGTGAATCTACTTACAAATTCCCTTAAAGCACAAGGATAACTTGTGATTGCTTTGGTCTATTAACTAGGGATAATGGCAGCTGGAAAGTGTTTGTATTTAGATTTCTCTAATTTTGGAGTATCTTGATTTTGATCAACAAAATTTACCATGTCCTTTAAGCTATCCTTCAGTAAATCTAGGCTGAGATAAGCAACCCTCCTCATTTCTTCTGATTGCCCATCAAAGGAAACTTCTTCTGTTACTCAAATAATTTGAATTTGTGTGTCTGTGTTTCTGTTTCAAAAACATGCTTGATGTTAAATTAAGTTGGTCACTTCTGTATCTTAAGAATTTATAGAAATTGGTGGAATAAAGCAGAGAAATGTAAACACAGGAATATGATGAATGGTGAAGATTCTGTTCTAAGATTATATTGAACACCTGGGAACAAAAAGTTACCTAAGAATTTTGGAAGGGTGGAGACTATTTCCACTAGAAAGGTAATTCTTTTTCTCACTGCTTTGTCATTTGTCAAACCCAATCACAAGAGTAAGTAGTTTTTCTGTCTGTTCAAATCTTCAAATGAATCTGTCTTTAAACTTTGATTGAGATTGATTTCAGTGATGATTTTAAGCAATTGTGGTTTTTTCAGTAAGGTTACCCAGAGAAAGAAAAATACAAGAAAAAATCAAAATATGCAAATTACTTAAACATGAGTGGAGGATGTTGAGCTTTTAATACTTTGCAAAATCAGTCCATTTCAAAGTCTGTCTCAAGGCATACATTTCTTTAAATCTTGAACCCCAAAGTCATATACAGTTTGGCCACTTTTGCCTCAGCCTCTTTCATCACTAAGTTGGTAAAGGCGGCCCCTATTTTGGATGTACTGCAGGTTTATTTTTACTAGATATTCTCCTTTTCTAGCAGGCCATAGTGCTATGCTGCAACTTTGAGTAATCTTTATGTCAGACTTTTTTTTCTTTTTTTTACTAAGTTATATAGACGGTAACAGAACTTCTATATAGTCACTATTGCTCTATATGGAAAGTTAAGATTAGTGGTTAGAGCACATCTACTTTTCAGACTGGATTTGCAAGTATTGGTCTTGTTCAGACTTTGACATCTACGAGACACAAACAAAAAATAACAGAATCACTGCCATGTTTGAATCACTGTTATTAACAGTATGAGATAGATCTTGCTCACATGGTTTTCCAAAGTAGTTAAAATTCACAAAATTATTATCTACATCTTATTAACAAAGGAAAAGAAAAGGATATTCATTACCAAATATAAAATTCAATGATCGTTAAGCTAATTAGCCAGTTTGTTGTTCTGTTTGAATTTATTGTTCCAATTGTATCTGTGCAAATTAGCAAAGAGCTTAATTTGTGAAGAAATCAATAATTTCTACTGTTGTTGTTGTGTTGATACATGCACATATTTAAATTGTTTCAGTAAAAAAGACTATACAAAGAATTTATTTTAGGTTTTGTTAGAAAACCATATTACCTCAGCTGAAATTGATCAAATATAGAAATTATTGGTTAAATAAATATTCATGGCTATCTACTGTAGCCAGCTCATGGACAAAATTTGCCAGGTACTTTCATGTGCTTTGAGGCCCAGCAAATCTTACTACTGAGTACTTTGTAAAACAGAAAATACATACCTAATGCTTGAATTACAAGAGTACTGGCAAAGTGGAGAAGTGTGATGTAAGTTTAAATGCCATACTATCTTATGTGCAATTATTCTGGTACTTATAGATCTTTCTTGCGTTCTTGCAAGACTACTGAAAAGTGTTTTGACTCAGAAGATTAAGCTGTCATGTCAAAGCAAATAGCTAAAATCCAAACAGAGACTTTGGTTTTGCAGATGTAAGTCACAGTGCCTAACTTTATGTGTCTTGATGGTGAAACTCAATCTTGTTCATCAGTTACTCAGGTTGGGGCTTATCTCACCTAGCTTTATCTATATATTTCATATATTTCTATCTAATGCACCCTTATTAAAAGAAAAAGAAAAAAAAAGCACTTTGCATATGAACTTTCATATTTTTCATGACTGCATTATGATGAGAGGAATAACCCTTAAAATGTAGTATTTTCCTCCAAGGATTACAGAGGATTATTAGGATGATGAGCTTTGATGACTATATCTGCATAGTAGATATTTGCATTTGAAAAAAAGCAGCACATCCTTAGGGTCTACACATAATGCTTAGAAATAGACACACCAGTTCCTGTAGAATTTTGCACTTGGGAAAGTCCAACCCCATGGATCAGGACAGGTTGGGGACTGACCTGTTGGAGAGCAGTGAATGGAAAAGGGACCTTGGTGTCCTGGTGGATGGAAGAATGACCATGAGCTAGCAGTGTGCTCTTGTGGCCAAGAGGGCCAATGGGATTCTAGGGTGTATTAGAAAGGGTGTGGTTAGTAGGTCAGAAGAGGTTCTTCTCCCCCTCTACTCTACCCTGATGAGGCTGCATCTGGAATATTGTGTCCAGTTCTGGGACCCTATCCTGGTTTTGGTTAGAACAGAATTAATTCTGTTCAGCGATTTTACTTTTCAATTAATGCTCCTTTTAGAAATTACACTTTCTGAGACTAACAACATGATTTTGTAGATACTGCCAGCTTCTAGCACTGATAAGGCCTAATGTTTAGNTTAGTAGGTCAGAAGAGGTTCTTCTCCCCCTCTACTCTACCCTGATGAGGCTGCATCTGGAATATTGTGTCCAGTTCTGGGACCCTATCCTGGTTTTGGTTAGAACAGAATTAATTCTGTTCAGCGATTTTACTTTTCAATTAATGCTCCTTTTAGAAATTACACTTTCTGAGACTAACAACATGATTTTGTAGATACTGCCAGCTTCTAGCACTGATAAGGCCTAATGTTTAGATATACTACCAGGGACTGGTTTGCAGAGAAAGATCACTGCTAAATCTTGTGTCTCACTTTGGGAGCTGCAGGGTAAAAGCTGCACCTTCAGGGGGGCGCAGACAGGACAGGTGACCATAAAATAACAAACTGAAGTATTCCCTCCCATATGTGTCATATTTGATATATAAACCAAGGGTCAGTTTCCCCTTGCTAGATTGTTCTCCCTTCTTGGTTCCTTCTTCTCCTGCACTTTTGCTTTCAATCCTGATCCATAAGTTCCTGCATTTAGTACCAGGATCCAACCCCTGAGCCTGACTCTCATCTGCTGTTGAGGCCTACTCTTGCAATATCAGAGGAGACACATTTACCATCAAGGGGGGTTTGGTTTCGGTATTGGGGTTTGTACATATTTGTATATATTTCATTTATCATTATTATTATCATTAAAGTAGTTTTAGTTTTAATTTTCAATCCACAAGTCACTCTGTCTGTCTTATGCCCCTTCCCTTCCTGTTGTGGGGGCAAAAGGCAGTTATAGGGAGTGCCTGTCATTGTGTTGGCCCAACCTCAACCCTCAACAGGCCCTCAGTTGAAGAAGGATAGGGAACTGCTTGAAAGACTCCAGCACAGAGCCACAAAGATGATTAAGGGGGCGGAACATCTTCCTTATGAGGAAAGGCTGAGGGAGCTAGGTCTCTTTAACTTAGAGAACAGGAGACTAAGGGGTAACCTCATTTATGCTCACAAATATGTGAAGAGTGTATATCAGGAGGATAGGGTCAGGCTCTTCTTATCAAAGCCTAGTGACAAGACAAAAGGCAATGGTTGTAAGCTGAAGCATAGGAGGTTCCGTGTGAATACAACAATTTTTTTTTTCCCAGTTCAGATGCCAGAGCACTGGAACAGACTGCCCAGAGAGGTTGTGGGGTGTCCTTCTATGGAGATATTCAAAACCTGCCTGGATGCACTTCTGTGTGACCTGGTCTAGGAAATCCTGCTGTGGCAAGGTAGTTGGACTAGATGATCTTTTGAGGTCCCTTCCAATCCCAGCATTCTGTGATTCTGTGACAAAGACTATAGAGAAAAGAAGTGAAAAAAATAAAATAACTCTGAGTTTGTTTTTAAAAAAACAAGGGAATTTGTTTATGTGATTACAAGGGAGAAGACAGGTTAACTAATTGATGAGATAGTGTAGTTAAAGAGTCTTTTATGCTTCCCTATTTTTCAGTTACCAACTCTACTTTTTCCTTATTATTATTATTAATTGTTAAAAATTATTTTAGTTTTGTCCTGTGTTCTGGTGAATTCCTGTTTTAGACGGAGTGGATTTTTCATCTCCTTGAAGAGCTGCAGTGTAAAAATATCTTAATCACAGAATCACAGCATCTTAGGGTCTGGAAAGGACCTCTGGAGATGATCTAGTCAAACCTCCTTGTCAGAGAAGGTTCTCCTACAGCATGTAGCACAGGATGGCATCCATGTGGGTTTTGAATATCTTCAGAGACAGAGACTCCACCACCTCCCTAGGCAGCCTGTTCCAGTGCTCCACCACTCTCAAAATAAAGTTCCTCCTTATGTTTAGATGGAACTTCATATGTTTCAGTTTACACCCATTACCTCTTGTCCTGTCACTAGGAATCACTGAAAAAAACCTGGCCTTATCCTCATGACACCCAGCCATTAAGTAGTTAGAAACATTGATAAGATCCCCTCTCAGTCATCTTTTCTCCGTGCTAAACAAACCCAGCTCTCTCAGCTTTTCCCCATAAAAGAGATGTTCCTGTTCCTTAATCATATTTGTATCTCTTTTCTGTAATCTTTCTAGAAGTTACCTGTCTTTCTTGAACAGGGGAGACCAGAAATGGACACAGTACCCCAGATGTGGCCTCACCAGGACAGAGTAGAGGGGGAAAATAACCTTCCTTGACGTACTGGCCACACACTTCTTGATGCACTCCAGGATGCCATTGGCTTTCTTGGCCACAAGGACACAAACTTGTTGGCTCATTGTTAACTTGTTGTCCACCAGTACTCCCAGGTCTTTTTCCACAGAGTTGCTTTCCATCACACCAGTCCCCAACCTGTACTGTTACATGGGGTTATTCCTCAGTAGGTGCATTACCCTACACTTGCCTCTGTTGAATTTTATATGCTTTTTCTCTGCCCAGGGATTAATGATTTTATTAAACACCACAACCCTCTCTGGGGTTTTCCAGGATTATTTTCTTTATATTCAATGTTTGCCACTACAGTCTCTCCCCATTCCTAAGTGGTGATTAAGGCAAAGACGAGAAACTGAATAAGCAATTAAACGAATAAATAAAGAAATAATACTTCCTCACACACCCCCAAAACTGGATTACAGAAGGTACAGGAAATCATAAACAAGGGAGGAAAGGGATAAAAACCATCAACAACAGAACACAATTCCCCAAGCAGTTGGCACATGAAACAGCCCAGAGGCAATCTCTCTTGTAGCACACCAGTCAAGCCCATAGGTATTTATGTGCAAAACAATTCAGTTTACTTTCCCTAATCCTCCTGATTCTTCCCTCCCCTGACAAAAAGCCCTGTGGTGCTTATCACTGGAAACCTGGAACCTGGTACTTTGCCTTGTCTCTTGTATAGCCCTTGGGTACCTATGGTCTTAAATGAAGCCCAGGTATCCTTTCCTTTGATACTTTGGGAAAATAGGGGAGTTGAGATGAGCAAGGATAAAATGAGCTGTCAAAACAAAGAGAAAATAGGATTCACTGGACTAGACAGTTTAATTGTCTCATACTAATGTAAATAAAATAAGTTGAAGGGTCACATGTTAAAGATAACTACTCATCTCCACCCTGTAAGAGACTGTTTGCTTATCAGCTATGGAAAACAGGTTTCCTAGCTGTGTTAAGACTGCATGTTAATGTCTCGAAGCTTGATTGATCATTGATTATCATCGTTGGAGAAGACAATGCCAGACCTCGAGGAGCCAGAGGCTAGGAAACTGCTGTGCAGGACAATGAGGCCTAGTTAAGACCTTGAGATAAGGCCCAGGTGTGCGGACATCTCGTGAGGAATTTATTCATGAGAAAAGTCTGGAGAAACCTGTGGGAGATTCCCTTTATCTTAAGGATCAGTAGGACCCTGTCCTGTACCTTTTCCTATAAAAACCTGAGGAAAAAGCCTCGTGGTGTGTGTTGTGCTGAGGAGTTGTGAGTGGAGCTGAGTGATGTGTGTATGAGAGAGAATGTCAGCATTATCACCCACCGTCATGGAAGAAGCAGGGGGGCTCGGGACCCTCGACACGTCGTGGACCCGATCCATGGTGGTGTAACTATTCCCTCTTGCTCTCTGTTCTCTCTCTCTGCCTAATTTTCCCTCTTTTCCTCCGTTCTACTGTCCTATCTCTCTAACTCTTTTGTTTCAATAAACCCTAATTGATTTTCGGCATTTGACCTCGTTTGTGTCTTAATTTCACTCTGGGAAATAAACCTCGGATCTACCCCGGTCCATTAACCGGACCGGGACACACCCATTATAAAGAAAATATCATTTAGATAGGTTATTTAGCTAAAGTGACTCACTATGATATGTCCAACTTTGTTGCTGTATATAAGACTAATAAATGCTACCCATTGCAGACCAATCTGAAGGGATTTACATAGTTCCTCATTATAGCCTGAAAATATCTTAAACGAGTCAATCCTGAGAACTAAGTGTTTTAGTTAGCTGAGTTATGCAAGCATCAGAAGAGAATGAGCTGTGTTGGTGAATCACATGTGATTTTATTGTTAATTTCCAGTTAGTACACTCCATAATAAAGCTCATTTTATCAGCAACAAGAAGTAGAAAATCTGCTATTATCTTACTTCCATCTTTCTGTATTCATATAAAACATGTAGTCCAAACTCTGAGGATCAGCCTGTGAATTGCAGTGCCTGCTACTGTATTTGTGGTTGAAAGTCAAGTGCTCTTTAAGAAGCAACTTACTTGGATACAGGATGTGGACTTAAGCACAACTGATACAAAAGACAACCTCTAACAATCCAAAATGGTTCCAAATCCTGCTACTTCTAGAAAACACATTTTCTGAAATCTGACCTTCTTACACCAGAAAACTTCTAAACAAATTGCCTACGCCTATTGGTATTCTTCAACAGAATAAAATAAAGTGAGGCAGAGTGGGGCAGAGTAGGATAAGATAGGATAGGATAGGATAGGATAGGATAGGATAGGATAGGATAGGATAGGATACTTCAGTTAGAAGTGACCTACAATGATCATCTAGTCCAACTGCTTGACCACTTCAGGGTTGACCAAAAGTTAAAGTATATTTTTAAAGGTATTGTCCAAACAGCTCTTAAACACTGACAGGTAATTGAACTTGTTGTCTCACCATTTTGAGAAACAAGAAGAAAAAATGATTAAATATCCTGCTACTTGGCAGATATCCATAGCCAAATAGTACGTAAAACCTCCAACAACATAATGTATATCTGTGCTGAAAACTTTGTCTTTTTAAAATTAAATATATGACTGAAAATTGTATATTTAAGTATATACACAGCAATACATTCACATGATCCTCAAATTGCTATAAAATCCTAATAATAAGTTGACAATTGTTTGGCAAATTCACAGTTATGCAGGTAAAAAGCCAGGCCAGAAAGGAATATAGAAATTTTATTTTTATAATACTAGACTGATGTAACATAGTGTCCTGATCCAATTAAAAGACCTGGGGAAGATTTGAGTGAAATCCTATGAGCAAAAATTAAGACATAAACAAGGTCAGATGTCACTAACCAATCAAAACTTTATTGACTTAGTGGAGGGGAAGACTGAAGAGAAAGAGAACAAAAATTATGCAGACAAGAGGACAGCAGAAAAAGTAACCACTATTGGATCCAGCAGCACCTCGTTGGTCCATCTTCTGGTGGTGGGTACACAGGCAGCCTCTTCTCCACTGGTGGATGTACAGGTGTGGTTGTTTCTTCAATAGAGAACACACCCCTTTTATAGATTAGAGCATCTCCAAGGTAACGTTATGTCCCCTTTGGTCAGTGTATGGGTGCCTTGCCCAAGAAGACTTTTTTGCCTTCCCATTGGCTGTTTCTTGAGCCGTTGAACCCAATCAGCACTCTTGGTGCACACTGCCTCTTTTGGTAAACACACAGTTTTGGTAAAGTATTTCCCCTAACCTTGAAGAGTTGTTTTGGTGCTTGTGGGGTTTCTATGGCAGTTGATGGTTCTGCCTAGATTGTTAGTAATTGTCAACTGTCAATTGTCTTGGTAAGTTGTTTTCCTCCTTGCCACTCCTGCTGCACAGCTCTGGTCCCAGTCCAGCATCAAACAAGCAAACTTTGAAAGCAAACTTTGAGACATATTTGACACAGTTTGTCAAAAATACAATCCCTCACACAAAGCTGTGAGAGTGTATAAAAATGTTTAGAAGGAAGGAAGACAGACTAGTCTGAATACTAGTCCTATGAATATTACGTAGCCTTCAAGGATACTATACCTTGCAGAAAATTGAGTCTTACCAAATTATTTGACTGACAGAAGCAGCTCTGCAACGTTTAACATCCTGCTTTGCAGATGCTGCCGAGCTCTTTGGGCTAGAAATCAGCTTAAAGAAGACAGAAGTTCTCTATCAACCAGCACCTCAGGAAGTCTTCCATCATCCCCATATCACCATTGGCGAATCAGAGCTCAAATCAGTTCAGCAGTTTAATTACCTAGGTAGCCTCATCTCCTCGGATGGCAGGATTGACGAAGAGATAGACAACAGGCTAGCAAAGGCATATAATGCTTTTGGAAAGCTTCATAAAAGAGTTTGGCGAAATAAACACCTGAAGAAAAGTTCGAAGATCAGAGTTTACAGAGCCATAGTGCTGTCTACTCTCTTGTACGGATCAGATTCATGGGTCATCTACCGCCACCACCTGCGTCTCCTAGAACGCTTCTATCAACGCTNGAGACACACCATCTATAATGCTGCAGATGCTTTTGAGAAAGCACGCAGGATCTCCCTTGAGGAGAAAAGACAGCTCAGAAAGAATCGAGCCTTGCAGAACACACCATCTAAGGAGTCTTTCTGCTGTGTCTTTTGCAACCGTACATGCCTATCTCGTATTGGCCTTTTTAGCCACCAACGCGTGTGCAACTAATGTGGGTAGAGCCCTTCCCAAATCTTTGTTCGCGAAGCCTAGCCATGACTGGTATATACATGTATTTATTTCCTCTTAAGGCTAACATAATAGCAAATAATCACATCTAGAAAATTTCACACTGGTATAATATTTTGGAAACATGTAAATATGTCGTGTTATTAATTAATTAACTAGAAGTTAATAAACATATATGAAACACTCTAGATAGAAATCACAGAATCACTGAGGGTGGAAAGGACCACTTGGAAGTCTCTAGTCTAGCTTGCCTACTCAGATAAGGTCAGTTAGAGCAGGTTGCTCTAGAAAACAAGACGGTTACTGTGTCAGCAAACCTTTCTATTGAGAACCTATTGGCAGGAAAACACTTGTTAACTCCTCCCCTCTGACCTCATGTTTACAGAGTTTTAATGCTTAAATTCAGTAGGAATGATGATGCCCGAAAGAACAGACAATGGTCAACTTAACCACAAAACACCAAAAGACAGAGCAGAACTTAGACCAGAAACTTGGAAAGGAGCCAGTAAGTGTCAGAGCAAGCACTGAAAATCAAAAGTTTGAAATTTGACTTTTCATCTCCACCTTTCCACCATGAATCTCCATCACATACTGTTTTTCCCTGCTATGGTTTTTGTAAAGGAAATAACAATTAGTGGGACACTGTTGTAAAATTATCAAGACCATGTTCCTCTTTATATAATTAGAATTATTATTACAGCTCCACAATTAATTACTCCACATCGTTAAATGAAATTATTTAATACTATTGCAGTGCCTCAAGGGCTAACAGAACTTTAGCTGTGCTAGACACCATGCACCCACCTGCAAGATGAAAGTCCTGGCTTTAGAGAGTTGATAGTCTAAATAGTGAGGAAAAGTAAATAACTAAAGGGTAGATAAGGGTATGAGAAGCTGAAATGACATGCTCAAGGCCATATAACTGATCCACAGTAAATTGATGGTAAAAATTGGATTTCAGAAAACCATACACAGTGTCATACACAAGGTCATCTTTATGTTAAATAGTCAGCTGTATGGAAATCTCTGATAAGTTCAAATTCTCATGAACTCTTGCAAGTTTATTTAATGTACACTTTCCTCATTAAAAGTTAAAATTTTTAAGTTGGACAAAAGGGAAATGCATTTTCAGATTCTCTGTTCTAAAGGGTAACACAGAGTTTCTTCCACTGGCATTACGACTTTGAGTTTAATTAAAGGTAAAAATGAGCAAACCACTAGGAGTGACATATTGATTATATGTTTGCAGTTACATAAGTAAGAGTTACATAGTGGCAGATGTGACTGCACTCAGAATATTTTTCCTGCAGAGAAGGAAAGAATTACTCTTCAAAATTAACCACATTTGGGGATTGATTTTTTTTTTTGTTTGTGTGGGTGTTTGTTTTGTTTGTTTGGTGGTTTGGTTTTGTTGTGTTCTTGTTTTGTTTGGGTTTTTTTGTTTGCTTGTTTGGTTTTTTTTAAGAACTTTCCTAGTGATACATGTTGGTGTTGAACTCTTGCAGAATTATCTTTCCATGATGTATAGCATAATTACAAATGTAATTGGTCTGTGACCTAAATCTCAACAAAATAAGTAACTAGTTTTGTACTGAGGTTATGGTTAAGACATTAAAAAATCTTTTCAGCCAGCTAATAAAGGTCACATAGCTTTACTTAACCCTGCACTTTTACTGGTTCTGCCTTGAATGCCCTAATCCTCTGAAAATAAAGATATATAAAAAAAAGAAGCTATATGCTTGAGAAAGCCGTGAAACACCTGGTAATACGCAAAAAGGATAAAACACAGAAAGAATATTTGGTATGTTCCTAAACGCGATTACCTTACTTGGTTCCACAAAAATGGGACATTTCTTAACAAATGAATATATAAGGAAATACTTATTTTCTTTGGTGGTGACAAAGAATTGTAACAGGCTGCCCAGAGAAGTTGTAGAGTTTCCTTCTCAGGAGACTTTCAAAAGCCTCCTGGATGCGTTCCTTTGCAACCTGATCTAAGTGCACTTGCTTTAGCAGGGGTGTTGGACTAGATGAACCCAGGGGGCCCTCACAACCCCTACCATTCTGTTATTCTGTGATTCTGCCATTCTGTGAATGCAAAAGTTAAAACAAAACTTTAGATATCTGTGATATCTCTGCTTGGAGTTGTAGTTCCATGAGAATATACTTCATCCAAGACTGTTGAAAAATTGTAAGTCTTGAAGTAATCAATGGGTGAATTCCCTGGTCTGTGTTAGAAAACATGATTCTTTCAGCATTTAAGACTGCTTAATTAATTACTTGAAGATATTTTGTTTTCTTACTCAGGACTACAAAAATAACTGAAAAAAGAGAAGAGTGCATTCATTGAATCAATTTTTTTTAATATTTCAGTTTCTTATTTACTGTTAATTACCCAACTTTTAGAAAACATTTCAGAAAATGTAGTGATTTAAATATCTTTTCTTAATATGTAGTCTAATAGTTATGGCCCATTCATGCAAAGTACTGTGCTTTACATAACATTTTGGATAATGTTTACAGGAAAAAACCCGAAACAACTTAATAATATTATAAAATTTAATCATTAAAAATGTCAGTGGAGGAAATAAATTTTTGAAGATTAAAAATAAATTTATGATGAGGTAAATCTAATCTGAATTGTACTCAATAAGATACATGTTACTATAAGCAAGATACTGAAGTTTTCAGTGCCTTTGTTCCTAGTCTAGAAAAAATCACTGTTAATTTTTTGTCCTATCTATCCTTGCTTCCCACCTGGACAAGACCGGAGATCCATATTGCAACCTATACACACACTGCCAGCAAAAGCAAAATATTGGTGTATAAAGGAAATATTCCTGAAGGTAAGTAAATACACAGATATCTGAATAGGAAACATATTTCTCTCCTAAACTACCAGCTGTGATCTTGTTGTGGGTAGATAAATAATCTCTCAGTGATAGGAAATAATATAAACTTACAAAGTTAATTTCAGTCTTTGAAAGTTTAACCTAATCAATTCTTAGAAAGAAATGTTATGGCTATCCACCATGAGAAACATGCTGCTTGCTTTTCAATAACCATATCATGAACTTTTATATCTGAACTAGTTTTCTTGTCTTTTTCATAGCATGAGAGAACTTCTACCCCTAAAGGATGGTTTCCTGAGTATTATTCTTAGATAGATGCACAACTACATTAAATTAATCATCCTCTGGTGATCTAGTATCATACCGTTGACTGAAGAAAGATCTGTAACTTGTTTTAAAGATCTAGTACTGATAAAGATGAAGCACACTCTAAACGTGCTTACTTTTTTGCACTGACTGAAAACGGAACACAGATGTTCCCGCTGTATAAATGTTGTGTACAATCTGTATTCATTCAGGACATCACAGAACCTAATAATCACAGAATCACAGAATGGTAGGAGTTGGAAAAGACCTCGAAAGATCATCTAGTCCAACCCCCCTGCCACAGCAGGGCTCCCTAGACCAGGTCACACAGAAGCACGTCCAGAAGAGTTTTGAATATCTCCAGAGAAGAAGACTCCACAACCTCTCTGGTAGTCTCTTCCAGTGCTCTGGCACCCTCAATGGGAAAAAAGTTTTCTTGTATTTACATGGGACCTCCAATGCTTCAGCTTGCAACCATTGCCCCTTGTCTTGTCACTGGGCTTCACTGACAAGAGCCTGACTCCATCCACCTGACACCCATCCTTCACACATTTAAAAGCATAGATGAGGTTACACCTTAGCCTCCTCTTCTCCAAGCTAAAGAGACCCAGCTCCCTCAGCCTTTCCTCAGAAGGAAGATGTTCCAGCCCCTTCATCATCTTGGTGGGTCTGCACTGGACTCTTTCCAGCAGTTCCCTATCCTTCTTCAACTGAGAGGCCCAGAACTGGACACAGTATTTCAGATGCGGCCTCCCCAGGTAGAGTAAAGGGGAGAAGAACCTCTCATAACCTACTAAACACACCTCTTCTAATCCACCCCAGAATCCCATTGGCCCTCCTAGCCACAAGAGCACACTGCTGCCTCATGGCCTTTCTTCCATCTACCAGGACCCCCAGATCCCTTTCCCCTTCACTGCTCTCCAACAGATCAGCCCCAAACCTATACTCACACATGGAGTTGGTCTTTCCCAGCTGTAAAACTCCACACTTGGCCTTATTGAATTTCATTCAATTTCTCCCTGCCCAGCTCTCCAGCCTGTCTGAGTCTTGCTGAATGGCAGCACAACCCACCTGTGTGTCAGCCTCTCCACCCAGTTACTTCAGTCTTCAGTAGTCTGTGATGGCGTGAGTGTGTGAGACACCTCTTGGTGTCACGAAAGGGCGAGTAGAATTTATACTCCCATCAGCACTGACACTGGTGTCCTGCAGTTCAGAATACAGGGAGAGAAGGGTCAAGCTTACACAAAATTTCTTCATGATATTCTCACTTTGGTCTAACTTTGTTAACCATGACTATCATCTATTCAGTGGATAGCTGCTGTTAGTCTTTCTGTGAAGTTTCATTCTTTCCATTTGTTTTATATGTGACAGTAAGCAACATGTGAGAGCATGAATAGGCTTCATAAATAACCAAATCAGTAAGAATACTAAGTTTACTAAGTTGAAGTAAATTCCAGGAAACTGTTGAACAGGAGTGATGAACTTAGATTTTCTGTTATAGCAGTGTTAGGATTTTCATCCTAAATCCATGTAAAAGTCCCTAGAGTTGTTGATATAAAATGCTGTATTTTGGACTTGAAGGGACAAAACTTTATTAGTAAAAACAACAACAGAATATGGTTTGGCATGTGAAATACAGTATTGAAAAGAGGTACAGCTACACAGATTTTTCATTTGTGGTGATCTTACAAGAATCTACGTGATTGATAGCACACAAGTGAGTAGATAAAAAATATGGCAGAGATTGCATCACTAATAAATTCTAATAGTTAATTCTCCTGATCTCTGTTGACTTTTCTTTTATTTGCATAGTTATATGCTATCTGACAAGGTGTTGGTCTAGTGGCTAGAACTCAATGTTCTCACCACAGTGACTTGGGATCGATTTCCAGTCAGAGAAGCTCTGCTGTGACTTAGTCTAGGGAATCCTGCTCTGGCAGGGGGGTTGGACTACATGATCTTTCGAGGTCCCTCCCAACCCCTGGCATTCTGTGATCCTGTGATCTGGCTTGTAAAGTTACTTTGTTAAGAACCACTCAGTATAAGAGAAATAACAAAGAAAGTCATAAATTAAACAGACACACAGAGCTAACAAACAGTTGACAACAGAGACAACAATAAAGATGCCAGTTCCTCAGCCTCTGGCTGATGGGTCACTAATGAAACTACTCAGGCACAGCCTCAGAAAGAGTCAACCTGAAGAAGAGGACACAAGAGTGACATGAGAATTACGAGATATCAGAAGGGACTTGTGAAAATGTGCAAAACTTATAATAGGATTATTAGTGGATTGGAATGGGGCCCTTGTGTCCCAAGGCTGGGCGAAAGTAGAAGGTAGAGGCCTAAATGAAACAGGTGGCTGGAGGAAAGCTTATGGTTGCAATAGAAGGCAGGTGCCTTCCTTGCCTGCCTCAACTTCCCAGGTGCCTCTGAGAAATAGGTATGAGGCCCTGCTGGAAGACAGCCGGTCTAATGGGGATGTGGACGACAGGCAACCTGTATCAGAGGTATTGCCACAGTCAGCTAAGCTTCCTGTACATATCACAACCTCTTCCACAAAGAAGAAGAGAAGAGTTGTGGTTGTTGGAGACTCACTCCTAAAGGGAACAGAGGGTCCAACATGCAGAGTTGACCCTCATCACAGGGAGGTCTGCAGCCTTCCTAGAGCCAGAATTAGGGATATTACTAGGCAACTTCCCAACATGGTACAGTCATCAGAGTTTTATCC
>VWZX01004994.1:1422-64882 GCA_013399015.1 Galbula dea
GGACTGGAGGACCTCCCCTATGAGGAAAGGCTGAAACAGTTGGGGTTGTTCAGCCTTAAAAAGAGAAGGCTTCGAGGGGATCTCATAGCTGCCTTCCAGTACCTAAAGGGGGACTATAGGATAGAAGGGGAGAGACTTTTTAGATTCTCAAACTGTGATAAGACAAGGGTAAATGGCTACAAGCTACAAGAGGGGAAATTTAGGTTAGAGATTAGGAGGAATTTCTTTACAAGAAGGGTGGTTAGGCACTGGAACAGGTTGCCCAGAGAGGTTGTGGATGCCCCATCCTTGGCGGTGTTCAAGGCCAGGGTGGATGTGGCCCTGGGCGACCTGGTCTAGTGATTGGCATCCCTGCCCATGGCGGGGGGGTTGGAACTAGATGATCTTTAAGGTCCCTTCCAACCTGAGCCATTCTATGATTCTATGGCTAGAAGAGCTCTGTCTTCTTTCCTCTTTTACCAAAACTCATCTCCTGAAAGCACCAGAAGTTTGGCACTCCCTCCCTCAATCCTTCTTTATAGTATCAGACAGTTCTTATAAAAGCAGCAGTCTTTCCTCCTGAAGGTCTTTGTTTTGCCTGCCCTCCTCATGCTTTATTTCTTTATTTTGTATTATCTGATCTGACAGGACAGCTGGAATCTGATATCCAGAGCAAAAGAAATGTTAGGCTGGAACAAGAAAACAATTCAGAACACGCTGAAGAAATGACTTCTATTCTGTAGAAACCTGATCTCTGTCTTTGAGAATGTCAACTCTTCTTCCCTTTATTCTGCTTTTCCCCAGTCTCTCAGAGACAGTTTTATCATAAGATAACGCTAAAAAGTAACAGGGTAACTAAGGTTTAGTGAAAAATTCATCTTCTGCTTAACAGCTTCAAATTTTCTTTTTTCACAGCTCTCTACAATGTAATCCCTGTGAAACTCTAAATCAGATTTTGCTTTCCTCGAGGTTTTATCTTCATATTATTTCTGTTATTGATTTTTCTTCTCAGACGTTTTATAAAGACAGTCAACAAGAGTTTGCTTCATTTACATTCTTATTACTGCTTCTCAGACAATAATTACAGGTTTTGGTTTTATTTTCAATTTATATGTTATATTAAGAGATCAATGTTATCTTTAGATACTGCATTCTTTCATTTTTATGAAATTGAGATACACAGACGCAAAACATATATAGGTAAACAGTACACATTTTTGCATATATTATTAAGAAAAAAAAAACAAGAAAAAAATATAACCATAGACAGAAATAGTCTTGCATCTTAGGAACACAACTTATGATGCATTTGTTCTCCAACTTCTTTTTAAATTCAGCTATAAACGTGTTATTATCAAAAAGTTTCCAGGTCTTTCCACTATGCAAGTGTCCTGGTTTGGGCTGGAATGCAAAGCTACTCCAGAAACCCACTTAATCTAAAAGGATCTAATTTAATCAGAGTTGGTAACATTATGTTACTAGATAAATAATATTTTATATTTTAGAATATTTGCCAGCTTCATTTGCAGGGAAATGATTTCTTAAAAGCACCATGCAATATGATGTGTATGCTTAGCCCTGGAAAGTAGAAGTTAAAGTTAGCATCATGGGCATCTGGTATTGATCACCTTTAAGAGTGAATTTCATCAAATGAGTCTGAATTTAGTCAAGAATCCTGCTAATGATCCATCGTACTTTACCAAAGTTTTGAGTTGGAATTCCTGTGCTAAGAAACAAACCATAAAAATCACAAACAGTTCAGTCAGCAAGATAATCAAACTGGTTCTCCACTTACATAAATGTACGGAGTAGGACAAAGCCATTTTACATTGGTGCTTTTCATAATAGTATTGCACAACATGGGCAGGCTCTAGGGAGCTGCTTCTATTTCAGTGAGCAATTTCATTTTCAGCATAATTTGTCTATAATTTTGTCTTTAAATTTAGTCAATCCATTCATTTGTTCACATAATTAATTCTGATTTATTTTCAAGCTTCCATCTTTCAGTACTTTCATTTTTTTCATTCTGTCTTTGTAACTTGTTGAAGATTTCATTAAATTTCAGATCCTTTGAAAACTAAGTCACATAGAACATTGGAAGTGAAAATTATTAGAAGTGAAAAGGGGTTGTTATTTTGTTTTGTTTTGTTTTGTTTTTCTTTTTTTCTATTTCAATGAATCACAGAATCACAGAATGTTAGGAGTTGGAAGGGACCTTGAAAGATCATCTAGTCCACCCCCCCGGCCACAGCAGAATTCCCTAGACCAGATCACACAGAAGCGCATCCAGACGGGTTTTGAATATCTCCATAGAAGGAGACTCCACAACCTCTCTGGACAGTCTGTTCCAGTGCTCTGGCACCCTCACTGGGAAAACATTTCTACATGTATTCACATGGAACCTCCTATGTTTCAGCTTATAACCATTGCCTCTTGTCTTGTCACTGGGCCTCACTGAGAAGAGCCTGACCCCATCCGTCTGACACCCACTCTTCACATACTTAAAAGAATAGATGAGGTAACCCCTTAGTCTCATTTAAGGCTGTGGTAAAAACAACATTGTAAAGGAATTCAAGACTGTTATTTGCCATGTAGAAAGTCTAATCTTTCATGACTATGGCTTATATACACATTTTATGAAAAATACAAGCAAAAGTATAAATTCTTTATTACATAACCAATACTGGGGGTTTTAGATTTGTATGCAGTAAGGCGCACAAGGCAGAACAACCTTACAATAAATATGCAAACTCAGGAAGTATGTTTCCTGAGTACTTCTGCACTCAAATAGAATTGCCTCATCTGCTCAGGACCACTCAATGTCTACCTTTATTCGAAGAGTCCTTGAAATGAGGCAATGTGCTTGCTTTTAGAGAATGAGCTCCACACAAACATAGCAATGATGCCAACTTTGATTTTGGCTCGTTGTGACAAGAAAGCAGTAGTACTGATGCTTCTATATCTCTGTTAATTGATAAAGAGTTTGCATTAAACATGGGAAAGACATTTAATACTTTTTGTCTTTTTTTTCACTCCAGTAGAATGTCTTCT
Source organism: Galbula dea (assembly GCA_013399015.1). NCBI lineage: Eukaryota > Metazoa > Chordata > Aves > Piciformes > Galbulidae > Galbula > Galbula dea. Next base: position 4,453 of record VWZX01004994.1, read on the forward strand.
ACCCAGGCTATAGAATGTACTACAAAAAGAGCTTTCAAATATAGTGGAATTCTATATTCTACAGAATAAAGTAGTATTATTTAATCCATTAACAGAGTCATATAGAACAAGCATGACCTTGTAAAGCACTTACAGTAATGGAGATCTGTCTTCTAAACCTTACTCTAAGAACTTTGTGATAAACAATGTAAAATACTTGTTAAAATAACTGGACTTGAGCATTGAATGCTAACTGTATTTCTCTGAGTTTCCATAAGAATCAAAAAGCAAAAAATCTCAAAAAGGACAAAAATTCAGTTTGTCTGTGCAATAGCATATAGCAAGCAGTACTAGTTGTCTACTTTTTAAATATCTTTTCAGAAAATACTTTCATGCAAAGACTGTACTAACTAAAAAATTCAATTTAAAATTCTATTACCAATTAACTTACATACAATTTTACTTTGAGACTTCCACAACTCAGTGAAGCAATATATTCACAGCACACTTACCTCCTTTAGAACCACATCTTCCACACAGTTTTGTTAAATGGTACTGAACTTTTGTCATTTTTTTATTAGGAAATGACATATAGATTTCAATAGTAGAGACAGACTTTAATATTTCCCTATTATTCCCCTAACTTTTCTCCTCTTCAGTATAAGTGCACTTACAATTTGATAAGTATCTAATTTTTTAACAGTGGGACTTCTTTCATCTCAATCCAGAACACATGACCAGGTCATGCTCCATACTGAACTTCAGACTGAAATAAAGTGATACCGACAACTTCCAGTATCAACATATAGGGCTTATATAATCCACTTCCCTCCAAAACCCCCTTCTGCACTTCCCCCTTATGCCTACATTAATATAAATGAATGAGAATTCCCTTATCCCCAAAACACTTTCACTGCAGTGACTTCTTAATGAAATGATTGTCAAATTATGGCTAGAGAATCAGTTTTTAAAAAACTATTCCTGTCTTCCTTCTGCTTATAACATACAGCTCCCCAAAGTGTTGTGGGGAGGACCCCTAAACTCTTTAAGAAAGTCTCATAACTCTTTTGTCACATAAATATAGAAAAAAGTAAACCGCTACAGCACAACACAAAATAGTATCTCTGCTAATTAAACTTTTGTTTCATGTAGAACACCTGAAGAAAGGTAGTCTTCAAAACTAAAAAACCCCACAAAACAAAAGAAAAAATCAACCCCAACCAACCAAAAACCAAACTCACCACCACCACCAAAATAAAACAAACCAAACCCCCACAAAACAAAGCAGGAGAACAGGTTTATCCATGGCTTCACTAAAATAAAAATAGAATATAAGATAATATTTATGATTTTAATCTTTTAACCTTGGATGTCTGTTTTATAATTGTAACCCACATTTGGAAAGTAGCATAAGAAAAACAGCTACATTTACAGAAAATGCTGGGTTTAGAAAGGAAACAGTATATTTTGATGAAAAGACTCTGTATTATGTGCATATCATGGCTTTGAAACATATGCCTACAAGAGTTCCTTTTGGTAGAGTCCAGAAGTTCGTGAATGGAAGCATTATGAAACCTTTATCGAAATTTTCATCCAGTGAGCACCAGGTAAAGCAGGATATCAGCTCTTGCTTATGGTGTGCTCTGATGATTGTTTTTTAAGCTTCTCAGGAGACTGTAGAGGGTATTTTCAGTCATGCAATGGATGAGAAAAAAGAAAATTTTTCTGATGGAATTCATTACAGAATGATGGTTTCAGAAAAAAACAGGATATCCACAAAACTATATGAGCTCTTGCCACTGTACTTGGCACTGGTGAGGCTACACCTTGAGTACTGTGTGCATATTTGGGAACCACAGTATAGGAAGGACATTGAGGTACTGGAGAGGGTGCAGAGAGGGGCAACTAAGCTAAATCAGGGGTCTGGAGAACAGGCCTTATGAGGAGAGGCTTAGGGAGCTGGGAATGTTTAGCCTGGAGAACAGGAGGCTGAGGGGAGACCTTATCGCTCTCTTCAGCTACTTGAAAGGTCATTCTAGGGAGGCGGGTGTTGGCCTCTTCTCCTTTTTGACTAGTGACAGGACTAGAGGGAATGGGCTCAAGTTGTGCCAGGGTAGGTTTAGATTAGATATTAGGAAGAATTTCTTTACTGAAAGAGTGGTTAGATATTGGAATAGGCTGCCCAGGGAGGTGGTGGAGTCACCGTCCCTGGAGGTTTCTTAAGAAGAGGCTAGATGTGTTTCTTCAGGGGATGATGTAGGGATAAGAGTAGTGTAGGGCTATCGGTTGGACTAGATGATCTTGAGGGTCCTTTCCAATTGTAATGATTCTGTGATTCTGTGGGTATAAAAGAAAACACTACTAATCTCAAGAATGTGGTCAGGAAAGAAAACAAACAAACACCATCGCAGAATCACAGAATATTAGGAGTTGGAAGGGACCTCGAAAGATCATGCAGTCCAACCCCCCTGCCACAGAAGGATTCCCTAGACCAGGTCACACAGAAGTGCATCCAGANCTCTCTTGACCTACTAGCCACACCCCTTCTAATACACCCCAGAATCCCATTAGCCCTCCTGGCCACAAGAGCACACTGCTGGTTCATGGTCATCCTTCCATCCACCAGGACCCCCAGATCCCTTTCCCCTTCACTGCTCTCTAACAGCTCAGCCCCCAGCCTATACTCATACATGGGGTTGGTCTTTCCCAGGTGCAAGACCCAAGACTTGGCCTTATTGAATCTCATTAAATTTCTCCCTGCCCAACTCTCCAGCCTGTCTAAGTCCCACTGAATGGCAGCACAACCCTCCTGTGTGTCAGCCACTCCACCCAGTTCAGTGTCATCAGCAAACTTGCTGAGAGCACACTCTGTTCCCTCATCCAGGTCGTTAATGAATATATTGAAAAGTACTGGTCCCAGTACCGACCCCTGAGGGACTCCACTTGACACAGGCCTCCAACTAAGTAAAAACAAAGAACATACCAATGTAGAAAACACTGACAGAATTTGCCAGTTTCATTTTTCTAAGCCACCTTTGCTTTCTGAATTTAGACACTTGAGTGGACTTGCAGCCTTGGTAAAATGTGACATATTCTACAGACTAACACTTGAGTGAATGACTGGTGCTACTTTTAGGGTTTCAACATAGAGAATCACGGGATCTTCCTCAATGAGTCAGGAATGCCAGAGAGAGAAGGAAGACTCATATTGCAAAAAGGAAAGAGCATTTTTGCCAGCAAGCTTACTAAACATAAATTTTTTTTTTATTTAGGGAATATATCAGAGAATGCAGACCAAAGCCTGCAGGTAAATCAACATATGGAGGTAAGGGCAATGACAATGAAAGTGGATCTCAGTCTGCCCATGGAAACACAGGATAAATTGGGGTGCCTGTTGGCAGTGTCCATCTGAAGTGCCTGTACACTGATTTGCACAGCCCATGAAACAAAGAGGAGAAACAGGAAGTTGTTGCAGAGCTGTGACCTCAGTGAAGTTAGAACTCATACTATGGGACTGCCCACATAACTGTAAAGATGTGACAAATAGAGAAAGGCTCTTTATGAAAGGCAAGCAGGAAAGAAGAAGAGAGGGTTGTACTCTGCTTGGAGGTGGGGATGGAAGAGGGCAGCTGAAAAACCCCAAACATGTACAGGACCCTGCTACTGGGGACATGACAGGTCCAGGGACACCTAGTGTGCAAGGATCAGAAGAAAGGACCAACAAAGGAGACATTGTGGTGGGCATACATTTCAGACATTATGGTTAAGAAGAGCAAGTGGACAAAGCCTTCCTTAGATAACTAAAGCAACATCACAATTGTAGATCCCAGGGGGTTTTGATCAATGATATCTGCTAGGAGCACAGTGCAACAGGCTCCAAACAATCAAAGAGGTTTCTGGAGAGTGTTGAAGACCATGATTTATGGAGATCCTGGATGGGACAAGCAAGGACAGAGAGTGTCTGTTGGATCCATTACTCACAAATAAGAACTGGTTATGGATGTGAAAGTAATTGAAGACTTGACAGCAGCAACTATGAGATGGAGCAGTTTCAGATTCCAAGAGAAGTAAGCAAGATAAACATAGCCCACGAATTCAGAAAAGAAAGTCTCAGCTTGGTTAGGAAACAGATAAGCAGGATGCAAATAGAGATCACTCTGAAGGGTGGAGAATACAGAAGAGCTGATTTCTTCTCAAGGATATCCTCTTCAAAGAATAAAAATATGCAAGAAAATGAGCAGGTGTGACAAGAAGTCAGCTTGCCTGAAAACCCGATTAACCTTAAAACACAAAACCCAGCATATATAAAGTGAAAGCAGAGGCAGAATACAAAGAAGAATACAAAGGCGTTGCCTGTGCCTATTAAGTACATGAAAGTGGAAACTTGCTGGAGCTGAAATTAGCAAGGAATGAAAAAAATAACAAGATGGACTTCTACATGTGTGTCAGTAGAAAAAGATAGGGAAACTGTGGACCTGCAGAATGGAACTCATGAACTTATGATGAAGGACATACAAAAGGATGAGATGCTCTCTTCAGTTCAAAATTTACTGGCAAAACTTATGTCTTGTAGATACTTCTGTCCAGGGGTAGAGTCTTTGGGTGATAGAATTGTCCTCAGCAGAGAAGGATCAAGTTAAAGACTACTTACCTAAGTTAGACATAAATAAATTCCTGGGACTGGATGCAAAAGAGATGTTCAGGACTGTTGAGGACGGAAGCACTTGTCATAACAAGGCTATACTACTCTACCATCCTTAAAAAGTTGTCATAACTACAGGTGTTCCCCAATGGCTGAAGATAAATTAATATCATGCCTGACTTCAGAAAACACATCAGGAATGATCCCAGGAGCTTCAGGCTTCTTTCTTTCCCCTCAGGTTTTTTTGAAAATTAAGGAGCAATACTGATGAAAACTACTTCCAGAACTATGAATCCAAGCTGGCTCGTATCAAGTGAATTGGTCTTGACAGAGGTTATTTCTTTTTACAACAAAATTACTAACTTTGCAGGGGAAAAGGAAAGCAGTAACATCATTTGCCTTAACTTTAACAAGGTTTTCAAATATGTACTGTCATAACATCTCTTGAAGTTATTCCTGTTTTAAGTAGGACGTTGGTCTAGTGATCCGCAGAGGCACCTTTATACTTTGATCTTTTGATCTACAATGTCAAACAAAAGTAAATTTACATGTTATGCACATGTATTTACATACTCCACCTGTCATGTAAATATAAAAGTGAAATCTTAACTGTATTTCCAAGATTTCTTATGGAAGCATTTTCAGTAGACTGCCTCGCAGCATTTAATTCTACCTATGAGTCAAGATGGCTTTATCTTATAATTTTAGGAAGTGCTAAATAATGACTGCATATTCTGGATCCTATTGTGATCATTTACTGAGAAAAACTACAGTGATTGTGATTTAAGTATTAATTGTACAATTTTAATGCATCAGCTTCTCTCTTTACGTGGGCCATGACAACAACTATGATGGTAACAAAGCCATTGATAAGAACAATAATTTCACACTTTATAGGTTGACTAGATTGTTTTGACTTATTCAGCAGGAATCATAACAAAACTTATCACTCATGGTGTAGTAATACTTTTCAACTTCTCATAGTAGACTGAGAAATGTAAAAAGTCATGCAAAACCAACAGATAATATAAAAATTCCAAGAGTGCTTCAACAAACACTTAAAAATTCTTACTATTGAAACATGAAACTATAGAAACCAAGCTTGCTGTTACAAAAATCTGTGAAAACACAGCATTACAATAACATCCAATGTCAACTACACAGTCCATTAATGAACTTTCTGTCACCAAATAATTCTTCAAAACTGAACAAAAAATCCCAAGCATGGCCAATCTAAATGATCTTAAAACTTGTGCAAGAAGGCTTTTCAACTCTTTTTTTATAACAAACTGTTAAAAGATATCTCTGAATTGGAGGAAATATTTCTCACCGTAATACAGATATTTCAGCATTCAGAAAGAAATAACATACTTTCAGTAATGAAAAAAACCAGCAACCAGTATGAGGAAACATTTACTACAGAAATGCCTAGTTCACCGTAGAAGAGTTTACGCAAATCATCATATGTCAGATCAAGCTAAGTGGGCTTCAGCAAATCATATTTCATTGTAGTCAACTAATCTAGCTCATAAAGTCAACAAGCCTGTCTGATCATGCTATTGTAAGTTATGGGATGCAAAATGAACTGCAGATTTCAAAGTTCTTCGTAGGTGAGATTGCAACCAGAGTCAATCCAAACAAGCATCTTTACTGGCTTGTTAATCTTTCAATTTCCTGCAACATACTAGTTACCACAGTATCAATTACCTTCATTGCAAAGTTCACAAATTGCATAACACTATAAAAAAGTATTTTTTATAATTATATAGGATGCAGTTACAGTTAGACAGCCACTACCATGTTTATTATAAGAAATAAATCAATGTAAAATGCTACTTAAATCTAATGAGCAACAAAAACATCTAATTGTGATTTGTAACACAAACTCAACACCAACAGTACATTACAGATAGGAGGATACAAGAGACTTCAGTGAAAACTGGAAATTCCCTAGTCTGGTCGACTAAGGATGTCCTTTATGGCAATTAGATCAGAGCAGAACAGAATTAGAACAGAAAAGGTCTGTGAAGCTTTCCCTACTAATTACATTCACGTAATACTCTTAATGGTGAGGGAAAACCCTCACCTAATAACATCTCATATAGGTCACAGCTTTAAATACAATTAATTATTAACACTTTGAAGAATAAGCAAGTCAATCAAAACACATTTGTTCTGTAGTGTCATCAGATGTAAAGCCCACAGAGTGACCCCACACACAGTATCCCAAAGCACAGATGTAAAAAAAATGGCAAGTGTCCATTAGCATAGAAATTTAGGGGTTTTTTAGTACAAATCTGTATTTTCACAGAGAAACAATCTGAGGCCTCGTTTCAGACACACATCCATTAAGCTTGATAAAAGTCATCCATCAGAAGATTAAAACAAACTAAACTATGAAAGTATTTCAGCTCCTTTCTGTTGTCCTTTTGTCACCTGATCAAATGAGTGAAATAACACTGTAACTCATATAGTCTACAATTAAAGAGAATTTTTATTGCTTCTAATCTCTTCGCAATGGGGTCTGTGAGGTATGACTGAAGACAAAAGATATGGCAGGACTCTGGAGCAAAAGAGCACACTAAAAATCAGAGTGTAGAGGGCCTACTGTAAAAAAATTTTTTGCCTTTGTTTACCCTGCTCTAAAATTACTTAGTTTGCATGATTCAGTCCACACATAAGATGAAATATCTGCTTCAGGAACCACTCAGACAAAAATTGAGGTTTGACCTGTAGAGTAAATATTAACCTTGACAATATAGGAGAGAGATTATTCCCTTCATAATTCATTTCACTTAAAGCCTTTAATCTTGCAAGAATTAGAGCCTTCTACTTCATTGTTATATAGGCTGGCAAGCAGTTTACCCTAAATCTCACCACTTTAGCTTTTCTGCATTCCAGCAAAAAATAAAAAAGAGTCAAAAGGCCCTGAAAAAAAAGCATCAACCCCCCCTACTTCAAACAATGCTGTGCTATCCAGCTTGCACAGTGGAAACTGACTGATTATGTTTCTGAAACATGCAAAATGAACAGGTACATCTATTCCTGGGTCAGCCATGAGCTGACTTCTCAGTTTACACAGTGGGGTAGACTCACAATTTCTACATTAAATTCTCAGCATAACATCGTGTCATCCAGAGAAAAACAATTCATGTCACTACTAATTTTCCTAAAGCACAAACCAACTAAAAAAAGGTATATTTTTGTCTCAAGCAACTCTGCTCAGTGTACCAAGCAGCATAGCAAAGAAGACAAGAGAGTGTGCTGCATCAGGAGGGATATCTGAGAAGGCAAGTGGAGAGCAGGGACCACATTCCTTATACTGACTCTATTCCTCAGCCTGTAAATACATGTTTCAGAGAAGACTACTGCATTTCCACATAGAGGTAACAGAAAAGTGTGCTCTATACAAGAAAATAGAGGATGAACTCTCTTACAACCACAGCTGTTATTTCCATTGCTGATAATCAAACTTTTAAAAATTCTTATACCTCGCTTTTTGCTACAGTAAGCTATAAAAAATTGGCATCATATCAGTGTTTTATTCAAAGCATTTAAAGATATATACTGTGGATCTTAGAATTTGGGCTCCTGTAATTTAAGAAAAACTGTTTTGTACAAAGACATGTAAAATTTACTGTTCTGTTTTAACATGATTTGACACAAATGTTGCAGAGAAAAGTAGTGAAACTGACATCTAAGACCGTCTTGGAACAAATCTTAACACACTCAGTGTCTGAAGTTTTGGTTGGCTTTTTTGTTTGTTTGTTGGTTTGGTTTTGGGGATTTGTTTGTTGTTGTTATTTTTTAATTACCTCCCAGGTATTCTGCAGACAATAGGGGCTTGAAGTCAGGAAAGCTTTAAATCTATGCATGCACAACACAATATATTCAAATGTTCTCTTCTGCTCTCAGAAATCACTGTTTCTGACAGGTGCTTCTCTTCTTGAATGTCTTTAATAATGAAGAGTCCATGCATGCTTCTTCTATACAGTCTATTTCAGTTATATTTGCCATTATAAGATTTTCAATTATATGTAACCCATGTATTTCTTGCCATAAAGTAAGAAAGCACTTAATTCTTGCTTTACTTGTCCTGAATCTGGACAACAGGCTATTTTTCTTTTTTCAGGGGCTTATCATGTCAAAGAAAGATTTCTAATTTATTCCATCTTCTCTTCTTTTGACTTTAAAGACATATTTACTCGAAGGTTCTCTCATGTCACAGGTAACTATTTTAACCACTCAGGTATGCTGCTCTTCTGAGAAACTCTTCATGTTTTATTGAAGTATAGTGACCAAAACATTACAAAAACATTCCTGAAGCTGAATAGAGATGAAAAATTGTCTCCCAAACTATATAGAGAATCACAGAATAATTCCACCTGAAGGGACATCAGGACATCTTTTGTCTACTCTGCTCAGAGCAGGATACGCTGTGAGGTCAGATCAGCATGTTCAGGGCTTTATTCTGCCTGGTCTAAAGTCTCTATGGAAAAATATGTTTGACAGTTTAACTGTCCTGAGTTATATTTTTTTCTTCCTTTCAAGTCTGAACCTCACTTATTTCAGTTTGCTCTGGTTTCCTTTCATTCCCCTCCGTGCAGAAAGCCAAGCTCCGTCTCCTTGATAACTCACTTGATGGTATGGGCAAGCTGCTATTCCATCCTCCCAAATCACTCTCTTCTCCAACCTGGGCAAGCCCTGATCCCTCCGCCTCTCCTCACAGGACAAGTGCCCCAGCTCCAGACCAGCCTGGAGATGCTATGCTGATATTACTTCAGCTACCTGATGTCTTTCTTGCATTGGGGCACCCAAAACCTGATGTAGAATCTAAATGAGGTCTCACAAGTTCTGAAGAGAAGAAGGACAATCCTTTTCCCCCAGTCTCCTGTCTGTCCTGTCTATATATACAGCCCACATACCATCTCTGTTGGGCCTAGGTCAGACCCCTAAGGTATTTAATTTGTCACAAGCCTCCTAGTAGCACAAGATCAATTTTGTAATGCTCTCTGGTCCCACCCATCCAGCCAGCTTTTTACCCATCTAGTTTTCCACCCATCCAGTGGGTAATGTTCAAAACTAACAGAGTAGAAACTCTTATTAAAGTCAAGGTAAACAACACCCATTGTTTTCTTCATGTTCACAAATCCTGATGTCAATGTAGAAAGAAATTATGTTGGTCAGGCATGAATTCCTCCTGGTAAATCCATGCTGACTGTTCCCAATTACTACCTTCTCATTCACAGACCCAGATATGGGCTTTAGGAAAATTTCATGGTTTCCTCAGAGGCCAACATAGGATGTCCATACTGTAGGTCTCTGTACTGTCTTTTGGACACTTTTCGAAGATGTGTGCAAAATCTGCCTTTCTCCAGTCATCAGATCATGTCCCAGACTTTTCATCTGCTACTCTGACATGATTTTATAGAGTCATCTTCAGTTTGCAATCCCTCTGAGTAGTTACACAACAGTTATTGCTCAGTTTGTATTTTGTGTCTGGTGATTTCTGCCCAAGGATATTTCTGCACAAAAAACCTCATTTGTCTAAGTTCCATCACATCTTTTGGTGATTATTTCACCATTTTTCAATGGTATTTTGAATTACTAGTCTAGCTATTAAACACTTTGAGTTTACATTTGCTTTATAGATGGCAAAGTTATCTACAAAATTGATAAGCAATACGTATTTCTAGTTCATCATCTGTGAGGTTAATGATAGTATTGAATAAGCTATGTCTGACACCATAACAGCATCCTTCCAATTCACTTTCACTCTGAATTTAAGCCATTTTGTCACTATGAAAAACAATTCTGCAAACAGTTTTGTGCTTTTTCTTTGCTGATCCATCTTAATCAAATACAGATTAAAATATCTGAAGAAACAGTTCTAAAATCCTTACCTAATCAGGATTTATGACACCTACTGTTTCTCCTCTATCCATAAAACTATCTGATTAGAAAGTTTTGACATAATTTATTGATGATTTGTGCATTTCTACCATGCAATTTATTTTTTTAACTTTCATTTCTAAGTTTTAGAACTTAAAATGTTGTAAGCTAGATTACTTATTAGCAAACTAGAAGCTTGATATGTTTATATTACAACTATGTAACAAATCACATTGATTAGGTTGTTTACAACAGCAGTCTTAATATATTGAGAATTTTGGGGTGGTCAGGTGAATGATGCATTTAAGAAATTGAGGATTTTTTTTGTTTTGTTTTACATCATTAGTGAATTTAGTTGCTTGCATTTTGGCATGGCCATTGTGAAATAAATCAACAGGCCTATGTTGCAACAACAGCTAACTGAACAATACTTTTGAGGTATGGGTGGCAGCATGATGTTCCAAGATGGGCAGCCAAAAAGAGACACATAATAGTAAGTAACTTGTCCATAACACTTCCTTCATTGCATCGAGTTTATATTTCTTTTTGTTCTTATTTAGTTGGGGTTTTTAAGCAAAATATAACTGATATAAAAAAATAATGTTTTGAGTGATTTCTGACTTCCTAGTATGACCAGGTGTCCCACCTAATGGATAAGAGAAAGGCTGTGGACATACTCTACCTAGACTTCAGTAAAGCCTTCGACACTGTCTCCCACAACATTCTCTTGGAGAAGCTGGCAGCTCATGGCTTAGATGGGTACAATCTTTACTGGATAAGAAACTGGCTGGTTGGGTATTAGGAAAAATTTCTTCACTGAAAGCGTGATTAAGCATTGGATTAGTCATTGCCCAGGGAACTGGTGGAGTCATCATCCCTGGAAGTGCTCAAAAAATGTGTAGACATGGCACTTTGTGACATGGCTTAGAGTTCCTTTCCAACCTTGGTGTCTTGATGTCTATGACTACATAATTTGACCTAAAAAGTCTGAAAATTTTTAAGGCAACTCAATCACACCTTGGCTAGATTTTCATATTCAAATGCCTTCTTTTGTCTTTTACTTCAGCTAAACCTCAGATTTAAATCAGAAAAATACTTTTCTCCCAGGTGCAGTGAAAATCAAAACAACCAAACTACAATTTTGTCCTATTTTTTTAAATTAGCTTTGATTAAAATGCCTTGGTTTTAGGAATGCGTCTTGTGTAATGTATTAAATGGCTATAGTCTCTATGTGCTTAATTTCCTGGTACAGTGAAAGATGTTTTTAATAGATTGTACTTCATATTAGAGGTGACAGATATTTCTGATCTTGTACAATAAGCACTTGACTGTTTTACAGCATTTTATACACATCTGTTGTTCCTCTATGAAGTCTGACTGAAGTTTTTATAGCATGTTTTACGTACTCAGTGGACTATAATGATCTGAATTTCCACAATATCCAATTTTGGAAATACCTATTTAAATAATTCTCAGAAGGATATAATGAGTTATAATTTAAAACTTCAGTTCCATTTCTTCCAAAGCTCATACTTATGTGAATAATACCACTAAGCACTGTGAGATCAGTGCCAGGCTTACCAGTGCAAATAAAGGTGTGTCAAAATTAGCTCTATAGAAGTTCCCATATGTTTACTACTGATGTCCATATCAGATACAGTATGTTAGGAGTTGGAAGGGACCTTGAAAGATCATCTAGTCCAGCCCCCTTGCCAGAGCAAGATTCTCTAAGACTAGGTCACAACAAAGCTTCCCTGACCGGGAACTGAACCCAGGTCCCAGTGGTGACAGTGCCGAATCCTAACCAGTAGACCAACATAGACTTGGCATCCCTTAGCAAACATACTCTGTAGTTAAGAAATATTTTGCAACAAAAAAACCCTGTGGAAATACCTTTATAGACTCCCATACACATAAAATTCCCATATATTCAAAATAACAAGATATTGAAAGTCCATATTACCCTTAAACGCCCTAGAGGGAGTATACAGAAAATACAGAACTCTCTATGGCTCTTCATAGACACAGAGATTCTGAACCTACAAGCTGACAGCACAAAATAGTAGTAGGAAATACTTAAAATAACCTTGGTTGACTTCCATGATGCATTATCAATTAATTCCATGTTCAGAGCATTTGCAACTAGAATAACAAAGCAATATTACCAGACACATTACTATTTTGTCACCTAGCAAACAATGACAACATTTCCATAGCAAGGATGAAGAAAATGGCATCAGTACAGCTTCTGATCAATGAAGGTCTCCTTGGAGAAGCAAAAATTGTGTCATGTGTACACTGAACTACTACTTCACTCTTACCAGTACTCATCCAAATATGAAAGTGAGACTGGGAAGAACATGTGCTAATTTTGACTGCACCAAGCAACGAGCAAGGTAGGCTCTTCATGCTGCAAACAATTTTTCTAAGTGAATTCCACTGACCCTTTGAACGCCTTCTCAAGATAACAAGATTGATATATTGGCTCTTGTCATGGTATGAATCTCATATTTTGATCCTGTAAATCTCACATTTCTTTCACACTCGCTTGTTTCCGAAGGCATGCTTGCAGCAGTGAGTGGAATACAAATAGAAGCTCACAAAATACAGTTCAGTATCATATAAGGACAGTCAGTCAGTAGTTGGAAGATAAACTGTTATGACAGCCCAGTGCTACTCAATTGCTAGTAAGTCATTTCCATCAAAACTAATTAGTTCTGGCATAGTGTTGTACTGGTAAGACAGCAGTCTAAGTTGCTTTCAAGTGCAGCAGACCACGACTGTTTGGTACCATAAGCCACCTTCTGAAATAGTTGAGAGACAGATTTTAATTTTCTAGTCTTACTTTTACCTAAATCAATATATTCTGGCTCTTTTTTTGCTAGGATCTACTCATTCATCCTGGCCTATAGAGACACCAGCGCTTATCAAACATATTAAAATTCCCAGGATTCAGTAATAGTATAAACATTTGTGCAATTCCTCATTGAAAAACAAACAAAAAACCCCACCAAAACCAAACAAACAAAAAGAAAAAAAAAATCACAAAACCCTAACAAACCCACATTCTCCTCTTTCTTTGTGTCTTAGATTTTACTTCTGAAAAAAATTCACAGCTCCAGAACATCCTATTTGCCTTGAAAACTTTTATAACCAATTTATTTAAGCAGTTACTTCTGTGCCATTTCAACAAAAAACAATTTGTCATTTGCGATTTTCTGTTTCAGGTATATAAAAATCTTGCATAAGTTTAGTTTAATTTCACTCCTTCATTTCAACCACGTGAAGTAAATTTGGTATTTCCTTAAGAACTTGATTAGTTTTAGACTCTATCTTTGGAAGGGACAATGCAATCTGGTATATTCTTTGCAACTTTAATATTTGTTCAATCAGCTTGTGAAGAAGGGTAAAAACAGACCCATGCTCAGAAAACTCATGTCTTTTGAAACTTTCTCAAGTTGGCACTAAAAATCTGAAAAAAACCCCAAGTAAGTAACTATTTTCGATTGGAGTGTGTATTTGTGCATGAGAAGATTACAAATTCTCAGTCTTACTTACGCAGTTGTAACCATTGCCTGATCATCCTGCTTTCTTAAAATAGCATATTCTATGAATCATGGACCCTTAACCACTGATTCCAGGATTCATGAAGGCAGTATGATGTGTTTTATGAGGATGAAAAGCTGTGCACATAAGTCACATATATGGTATGAAAAAAAAGAATATTGATGGGAAAGAAATAATCTTCAAGTCTACATGAAATCACAGAAAGAAAAAAGTCTATTTATAAATAGTATGCAAGCCCTGTATTTGGTTTCATAGCAACTGCATTGTTCTTTCCTAGCATGGTAGATGTAAAAGCAAATTCTGTCTCCCTGCATCCTCTGTTTTATTAGCTGGATTTCTAGAGTAATTAAACATCCCCATGGAATATTAGAATTTAAGTGAACTTTCACACAGCAGATAAAATAGCCAAATCAGAAGAAAAATCACCACAGAAAACCCCTGAGGAAGACATTTCCAGTACCATCTTTGGGAGATAATCAGAAGATACAACTAGCCTGAAAAGACAACAAAAAGTCTTGCCTGAGGCCTGTAAAATTTTACACCATTGTTTATGAGCAGCTATAAAATGGTCTGGCCTGAAGCAGTTGACAAACTAATGTTCTTATGATTGCTATCAGAAAGACCTCTCTAGAAAAATCTCTGCAGATTATGACTGAATATAAAGATTATAAACATGATGTCTGTCTGTATCTGAAGACAATTTAAAGATATGAATTACTCAGAAGCCTCAAACTACACCCATATACCTTCCATATAATAATTGTAAAAGTTTAACATTATAAGATATAAATATGGTAATCATGATGTGGGTCAATTCTATCATTCATTTCAAGAAGCTGTATGAGAGTTCTGTTCAGTATGATACCAATGATTACATGTCTAAAGAACATACAAAGGGAAAATGTATTTTGAAGTCTATTTCTCTGGAACACCGTTCTTCAACATGAGAGCATTTCTACCCAGAGACACATTAATTTTAAAGCGGATTAATAAATATGAAGCTATTTTATGGATTGATTTTTTAGCAGAGAACTAAAAGGGCAGGGTCTCCCAACACGTAACAGAAGAGCTATTTCAGCAGCATAGCCCTTTTTTGGACTGTAGTCTTTTCCTCCACTTACCCAATATCATTAGAGATAATTATCAAATTACAAAGGGACAGGCAATGAAGTAAATAAGAATGAAATAAGTACAGCATTAAAGCCATAGAACATATGAAGCACTGAAAATATAATCAGTAATCAAATCAACAATTAAAAAGGAAAGAAAATTTCCATTAAATTAATCATCCTAACTAAATGTCAGTATTTATAGTCCAATTCTTAGAACTATCTTCAACCCTACCTATTTTGTAACACATACCTACTTTTGCTTTTTAAAAACCCAATAGATACAAACTTTCATAATATTCAAAAGCTTGACTACTCAGGTGCTGAAACCAGATATTCAAAGCACTGAACCATCTCAAAATACCATTAAAGAAAATGAAGCTAGACCACAGATTAATTTGGTTTATAGTGCTGATCTATGCAATGAATTCAATTTTAGAGGTTTTAAAGTTTTTTCTTAAGAAAATTGAAATAAGTTTTTTCATAACTGTTTTGAAACACTTAGTACATTTGCTTTCAAAATAGCCTTGCTTTCTTTAAAGTTTTTACTCATAGGTCTCAAAGGAATAATGCTTAGACACTCCTTTCCAGTTCCATCATTAAAAAATAGATTTTTCTGTTTTTGCAGTGCAGACTTCAGGAGGATCAGAATTAATGTAAAGGTCTTTAACCAGCTGTGTTCTGGAGTAATAACAATAACAGAATGGACTTGTGAACAAATAATTAGTTTTCTAAATTAACTTAATATTGCATACATACCTATATAAGTCTCTCCAAATAGATGTCATATCCTGGAAATAATAGACAGAATAAATATTTGGAATCAAGAGAATCACAGAGTCACAGAATATTAGGAGTTGGAAGGGACCTCAAAAGATCATCTAGTCCAACCCCCCTGCCACAGCAGAATTCCCTAGACCAGGGCACACAGAAGCGTGTCCAGACAGGTTTTGAATATCTCCATAGAAGGAGACTCCACAACCTCTCTGGGCAGTCTGTTCCAGTGCTCTGTCACCCTCACCATGAACAAATTTCTACGTGTATTCACATGGAATCTCCTAATATCCTGAGTTGGAAGGGACCCAGAAGGATCATCAAGTTCAACTCCTATTTAGACACAGGACAACCCCAAAGTCACATCATGTGCCTAAGTGCATTGTCCAAGAGCTTCTTAAACTCCATGAGAGTTGGTGCCATGACAGCCTCCTTGGGGAGCCTGTTCCAATGCTCCACCACTCTCTGGGTTAAGAAGCCCTTCCTAACATTCAACCTGAATTTCCCCCAGCACAGCTGCATGCCCTTCCCCGGGTCCTGTTGCTGGTCACCAGANAAGCCTGTGCGCACAGAAGCAAAGCAAAAGCAGACTTAATCTCTACTTCCCATGAGCAGCGATGGTCGGCCACTCCCGAGAAGCAGGGCTGCGGTCTTCAGGAGGCAGTCATTAGCCGATGAATGCCCGCCCCCCTGCTCCATGCCTCAGCTTTTATATCTGAGCTGACGTCATATGGTATGGAATATCCCTTTGGTTAGTTTGGGTCAGCTGGCTGCCCGACTTCCCTCCCAGGGTCCTGCCCCCCAACCAGAGAAGGAATGTCACAGTGCTAGTGCTGTGCCCAGCAGCAGCCAAAACACGGGTGTGTTATCAGCACCCTGCTAGTCACCAATGCAAAACACCGCACTGTGAGGGTCACTATGGGGATGAATTACAGCTCAGCCAGACCCAATACATTACTGAAAATGTATACTCAAAAAAATCCTTTCATAGTGCTCAGAAGTGAAAACTGCTCTCCATGTGTTGTTTTCCTACCACCTTTGTATATATTCTGTATAGTTTTGTCTAGACTGTATGTGAGACCTTGTGAGAAATCTTACTACCAGTATGGCAGATGATATCTACTATTTTGCTACAGCTACAAGTTAAATTATCCTGTTGAGAAAGAATATGGTTTGTTCATATTTAATGTTACTTTTTCATGTTTTCTACATTTCAAATAGTTTATTTTTCTCAGGGATTACTGTTATTATGATTCATTTATAATTCTCAATCTCCCCTTTTGGCACCCTGCATTTACTGTATTAGTTGCACAAATTTCTAGTACTTTATCCGGCTTGCTCCTGTTCTGTGAAACATCTCTGCAATACATTTGAGATAATCCTTCTGAGAAAGATCCAGTTGTCTCTGTAAGTAACCTGGGACAACTTTCATCACATTCTAACAACATGAAAATAAACAACCAAGTAATCTGTATAATCTGAGATTTCATACCATTGTCACTGTGCTAACTGATGCTCACCTAGCGACAGATAGAAAAAGACTGAACAAAATAATAAAAACACAGAGTGGTAAATGCTGATGACAGGTTTTCTTCTCCTTATTACTTTCTTCTTCCTATCAAAACCATTTATTCGAAGAACTACAAATTCTTCTAACTCACAGAATCACAAAAAGGTAAGAGTTAGAAGGGACTTCTGGGGATCATTTAGTCCAACCCCACTGCTAAAGCAGGTTTGCCTAGAATATGTTGCACATGAATACATCCAGGTGGTTTTCTAAAGTCTTCAGAGAAGCAGATTCTGTAACCTCTCTGGGACCCTCTTACAGTGTTCCGTCACCCTCAAAGGAAAAAAGTTTTCCCTTATGCATAGGTGGAATTTCCTCTCTTCTAGTTTGTGCCCATTACCCCTTGTCCTTTCACTGGGCATCACTGAAAAGAGACTGGCCCCATCCTCTTGGCACTTGCCTTTTAGATACTGATAAGCATTGATAAGATCCCCTCTCAGTCTCCTCCAGGCTAAACAGCCCTACGTCTTTCAGCCTTTCCTTGTAAGTGAGATGCTCCTGTCCCCTCACCTTTGTAACCCTCCACTAGACTCTCTCTAGTAGTTCCCTATCTCAGTTGAACCAGGGAGCCCAGAAAGGGACATAATATTCCAGATTTGGCCTCAATGGGGCAGAGTAGAGGGGAAGGAGAACCTCGCTTTATTTGCTGGCCACACTCTTCTTCATACACCCCAGGATACCACTCGCCTTCTTAGTCATAAGGGCACACTGCTGGCCTATGGTTAACTTGTTGTTCATCAGGACTTCCATGTACTTCCCCACAAAGCTGCTTTCCAGCAAGTCAACCCCTAACCTGTCCTGGTGCATATGCTTATTCCTCTCCAGGTGCAGGACTTAACATTTGTCACACTATCATAAAAGGCTATCAGATTGGTCAAGCATGAGTTGCCCTAGGTGAACCTATGCTGACTACTCCTGATTATTTTCTTTTCCTCTACATGGTTAAAGATGACCTCCAGAATGAGCTGTTCCATCACCTTTCCAGGGTTGGACATGAAGGTGAATAGTCTGTAGTGATCCTGGGTCCTCCTTCTTATCCTTTTCAAAGACTAGAGTGGCATTGGCTTTCCTCCAGTCCTCAGGCACCTCTCCTATTCTCCATGATCTTTCAAAAATGCAACTTAGCAATAACATCACACAGCTCCCTCAGCACTCATGGGTGTATCCCCTTAGGACCCATGGATTTGTGAGTGTCCAGATTGCATAAATGATCTCTAACTCAAACCTCTTCAACCAAAGGAGAGCCTTCTTTTCTCCAGGCTTCTCTCTTGCACCCAAGACAGTCGGTCTTAGCAGTAAAGACTGAAGCAAATAAGGCATTCAGGAACTTCACTTTCTCTGTATCCTCTGTCACCAGGACACCCACCTTATTCAGCAGCAGGCCCACGTTTTTCCTGGTCTTCCTTTTCCTACTAATGTACTTGAAGGAGCCTTTCTTATCTTTTACATCCCTTTCCAGATTTAAATCCAAGTGGGCCTTTACCTTTCCTTGTTGCATGCCTACATACTCTGGGAACATTCCTATATTCCTCCCAACTGTTCAGTCCCTCTTTCTACATACTGCAAACTTCCGTCTTCCATTTGAGTTTTTCCATAAGCTCCTTGCTCATTCATGCAGATCTTCTGCCTCCTATCCTCGATTTCTTACTCATAGGGATACTTAGCTTTACATTCCTCAGCATCTTACCAATTGTCTGAGTTCACTAAAATCTGTTTCCAATAAGTATATATATGTAATTTTTCTGTTTTATTTCTTCTTCAGAAATTTATTGCTTCAGAAACAGCCTGACTCTCTACTTCAGTTCCTCTCTGTTTATTTGGAACAAGCCTACAAGATCCTTGCACATTTTTGCTGTCTTTGCAGTACCTTTCGAAAACTGGTCATCATTATTGTCACTGATGCAGTACAAGACTCTGATGAACAGTATTTTCCTGTATTCCTTTCCCTGATAGAAATGTCTAGAATGTTTTTCTTGGCTTGCTAGAC
This sequence comes from Galbula dea, assembly GCA_013399015.1. NCBI lineage: Eukaryota > Metazoa > Chordata > Aves > Piciformes > Galbulidae > Galbula > Galbula dea. The sequence continues at coordinate 23,970 of VWZX01004994.1, forward strand.
CTCCTCATGACATTGCCCCCATTCATCTCCCTTTCAAGTATTTTCAGTCTGTCTATACTGGAATTCTAAGTGTGGAGGTTAAATATTTTTAAGACATTGATGGATTAGTTAGAATTTGTTTACAGGTAAACTGGCAACATTTCCAAAGCAGACAGATAAATTCAGTCTTTACAGTGCCTGCTTCATTATTCTTTAATCACAATGAGTAGTTGGGTCAAATATTTACCATAATTGGAAAAGTAGCTGAAGTCAAGCAAGCCAGATAAAGAGCTGTTCAGGATTACTATTTTACAATAGGAAAAATAAGCGGCTTTTTTGTGTTGTGTCTATTAAGCAAAGTTTTCAAATTTTCAATTAATTAATTAATTTTAAATTAATTCATAAATATTAACATTAAAAACAGATCAGGGCTCAGAAACAACCTATAGTTTGGCTTAGAAATAAAAAGTGGGTTCAGTCAAGAATCTTTTTTTTCCCCTTTTTTAAAGTGTTAAGTATTCCTTTAGTGGTGGGAATTCTTTTCAAAACTGTTTTAAAATTATTTTTTGTCAGCTCTCATAAAGTAGGTGCTACTGTTAACTGAGAAGCATTTTAAAAAATTGACACCCTTTATTCATGAACAAAGATTACATGCACAGTAAATTGTAATCCTTGGCTTTGCAATATTGCTTTACGAGGTTAAGAAGATGAATGTTTATTTCTTTTAATCCTTATCATGATTTATGAGGCCCTGGGTATCCTTTCCCCAGAGCATCTACAACTGTGTTGTTGTTCTGCCTATTGCTTAAATTACAGAGACATCTGCAAAGTAAATTATGGATTGTTGTCCCACAAACTGCCTCTCCATCTCTCCTATAGTATTTCTTTGATAAAAAACAAAACAATTTCCCCCCCCTTTTTTGTCACTCTTGCTTTGCTAGACTGGATGATGTTACAGTGACCTCTGTTACTGCCTGCTATGCACACTTTCAAACATATTCAGATATAAAAACCCCACAGTGAAAAGGAAGGGAGGGAATAGGCTGTGAGGGACAAGCAAGACAGCTACATAACATTTGTGTTCAAAGTTCACAAACCTAGAGCTTATTTTCCTCATCTTAACATAAATTCATATACCTAAATCAAATATTTGAGTATTTAAACCAATTCTGAACAAGGTGAATATATAAATGTTTGTTGCTCTATACCTCTCTACTATATGTTCATTAATATGCTGATTTCTAGATATGCATGTTTACTAACTTGAACATATCAAACCCCAATAGGTTTATCTAAACCATATGAAAAGCTGAGCTTATACACAGCATATATGTACATTTGTGCATCTAAAATAGTGTAATTTGTGAAGTTTATATGATAACACAGAATATTAGATCACTTACCCTGTTTAAAACATTAAGCCAGATTTTTAACTATGTACCTAGTTTTATAATCTCATGGTTTAAAACTTTATTTTGTAATATATGCAGTGAGAATATAAACTCATTATCAGTATCAGGTCACATGTCAAGCATGTCAAGATTCATCTTTGCCCACATACGAGTGTTCTCAGAAGATATTCTGTTATGTGCTCATGTCTTTGAGTTTCAGATAAAATTTAATAAAATTCCTCATTACTTGCTCTCTATTATCTCTCTCATTATGGTTTCATACTGTCTTCCTGAATGCCTTGAAACAATATGCAATTTTGAATACAACCCATGTGTCAAAAAAATAACTTTTTAAAGGCAAAGTGCATGGCAATGTGTCATCCAAAAACCATTTTACAAAACAGAACTGATAGTCACATAGCAATTCCCTTTGGCACCTTTCCAGTGAGCCTCATCAAGACAAGTGCTGATAGCATTGACATCAGAGAAGCTCTTATTACATATTTGGCAGAGTCACTGAGATATAATCTTAATTTCCTAATTCAATTTGACTATACTAGCAGCCCAGAGATCAGTAAGAGAGGATACATAACTGAAAAATCTGTTGTGCTATTTGTCCAAAGAACAACCATTAAAGACAGGCTTGAGCAAAAAAAACCTAGGATCCAGGTGCTTCCAACACTGTGTATGAAGTTTTCATCAGGATTTTATGGCAAAAATAAATCTTGAATTTTTATGTATTCACATAAGATATAACACACTTACCAAAATGGAGACACATGTAAAAGAACCTATCTTTTGTATCAGCCACATAACTACACTGAGCAGCACAAAAGTACAATCTCCACTGAAGTCAAGGATTGCATAAAATGGATTAGGCAGGACAATGTCTCACTCTAAAGGAAATACAATATTTTTTAATAAGCAATATATGTATATACAGGATTTGATTTCATTTTTCACTGAAATTTAACCACAATCAGCCTTAAAAACTTTCAACAGCATTTGCCTTTTCTGTATAACTTCAGAGCACAATTAGCATCCAGATTTTCCTTGCTCTACATCTGCTTACAAGTGGGTGCTCACGGCAAGCATTCAAGCTGTGATACATGGAGTATTACTCAATTTCATCATTCCGTGTCACCTATGATTTTTCTTCAGTGTATAATGCTTCATAGACCAAATGACTAAAACCAAACAAATAAATAATCACCAACTTTTGCCAACTTCTGGAGACTGTGCTTTAAACTTGTTTCAGATTTTAATTCACAATATGACTAAATACAAACTTATAAAATTCATATCTGTCTTTAACGACACCACATTGAGTGGTGTGGTCAACATACTGGAAGGACCAGCATGTCATCCAGAGGAACCTGGACAGGCCTGAGAGGTTGGTTGACAACAAGATCAGCATGAGCTGAGAATGTGCACTTGCAGCCCAGAAAGCCAATCACATCCTGGGCTGCATCAGAAGTATGGTCAAGGGAGGTGATTACTCCCTTCTGCTCTGCTTTATAAGGATTCACCTGGAATTCTGTGTCCAGCTCTGGGGCTCTCAATATAAGCAGGACAAGGACCTGTGTGAGCAAGTCCAGAGGAGTGCCACAAAGATGGTCAGAGGGATGGAGCACCTCTTCTGTGAAGATAGGCTGAGAGATATGTGGTTGTTCAGAGAATCACAGAATCACAGAATCATTACGGTTGGAAAGGACCCTCAAGATCATCTAGTCCAACCGATAGCCCTACACTACTCTTATCCCTAAATCATCCCCTGAAGAAACACATCTATCCTCTTCTTAGAAACCTCCAGGGATGGTGACTCCACCACCTCCCTGGGCAGCCTATTCCAGTATCTAACCACTCTTTCAGTAAAGAAATTCTTCCTAATATCTAATCTAAACCTACCCTGGCACAGCTTAAGCCCATTCCCTCTAGTCCTGTTCAGCCTGGAGAAGATTCAGGGAGACCTTATAGCAGCATTTCAGTACTTAAAGGGGGCCTACTGGAAAAATTGGGAGGCACTCTTCATCAGAAAGTGTAGTGAAAGGACAAGTCGTAAGTGGTTCAAAATGAAATTGGTAGATTTCAATTAGATATAAGGAAGAAGTTCTTCACTGTGCCGGTAGTGAGACACTGAAACAGGCAGCCTAGAGAAGCTGTGGATGCCTCCTCCCTGGAAGTGTTCAAGGTCAGGTGGGATGGGGTTTTGAGTAATTTGATCTTGTAGAAGGTGTCCTCACCCATGGCAGGTAAATTGGAACTAGATGATCTTTAAGGTCTCTTCCAAACTATTCTGTGATTCTATGATAAGTGATTTTTTTTTTCTTATCTCCAGCATTAGATTCTTGTCAATAACACAGTAAAATCAGCTTAGATTGGATTCCATAGTCAATAATTTAAGTAGATAATGGTGTATTAACAAACATGAGGAGGCCTATCACATTGATTTTTACTTCAGTGAAAGAGATTCTGCTAAGGTATGCCTTTGAAATGAGACACAATTTGAGAAAAGTAGCACCATGCCATTACAAGAAAAAATCATCATAAAAGCAAAGCTCAGAAAGAGAATATTAATTTCTGTCCTTTAAGAAGCACAGAATAGACTATAAAGGTACTTTTATTTTCTCCACTTCACATTTGCAGCAGATGCCTTTGTAAACCATCTATTGGTCAGTAGTGCAATCCTTAGATTGCATCAAGCATTTTTATTGAGCTATGCAGCAAAGATATTAGGTTCCTGACTTTCTCCAGCTCATAATTATGGGCTTAAAATGAATTTGTGTTTAATACCTAAATAGCAAAATGAAAAATAAGAAAATAAATGAGAGGTGAGAACCAAATCCAGTAGGATTAAAACAATCACAGAATCACAGAATCACAGAATCACAGAATGTTAGGAGTTGGAAGGGACCTCGAAAGATCATCTAGTCCAACAACCCTGCCACAGCAGGATTCCCTAGACCAGGTCACACAGAAGAGCATCCAGACGGGTCTTGAATACCTCCATAGAAGGAGACTCCACAACCTCTCTGGGCAGACTGTGCCAGTGTTCTGTCACCCTCACTGGGAAAAATTTTCTATGTGTGACTTAATAGAAACTATTGCAAGTTTCTTGGAGAAGATAGAGACATATAGAGTTTTTAAAAAGAAGCCTACCAGTGAATATGATGCCACATCTTCCACGACCTTAAATAAGTGAAGTTCAGACCTCAGCTGACCTCATTCACCACAATCATCAACAGATTGGGTCTCTATAGTCTCTGAAAAACATACAAAATTTAGATTGTCACTGTCAGTAGTTGCTTCCCATGACAATAAAAAAAATAACAGCAAAAAACACAGGCAGTGAGTTATTAGGGAACGCAGTCTAGCATAAAAAACAATAGAACATCATACAGCATTTTTTTTGTGCCTCTTGTGCGAATGTGGCAAGGTGAGGAGCAGGACACAGATACCCCTTGAAGCTGATGGACTCCACTGAGCAAACATTCAGAATCAAACTGCTCACTTTCCTTATAGCTGCCTGAAACTTGTGGGATTTTTACTGCCAGTAAGCATTACTGCAGAACATCATAATATGGCTCTGATTTGTATGCATTGCCTTGGCTGAATTTCTTTGTGTCAGCCTATCATTCATCACAGCATGAAAAATAAACATGCAAAGATTTCTCTGAAAAGGATGGAGGAATGATGATATGAGTTGGGGACACCACATATAATGTTTTGTTCTTTCCAAAATAGTTTTGCAGTCAATTTTGTCACTGCGATAATGATATAAATCAGTACCCTATATGGCAGGATGGTAATTTGTTTCATAGATGCAAAATCTATATCTCACAGAAGCAAATTCCGTAAGGAGTTTATCCTGAACTGGTTCCTATTGCAGCTCTGAGACACGTTCTTATTTGAACCTTGATCTAATGTTTAGATCATTAGAACAAAAACAAATAAAAAGTGCTGGAAAGTGTTTTCTATTACTTCAGCAGGAATAAAACTTGCAGTGTTCTTTGGTGCTTTAATTTTTTGTTCAATTGTATAATGGAATTTCTGAAGGCAGGTGAACAGAAAAGAATGAATAGGAGGGAAGAGAAAAAGGAAATTAAAAACCAAACCAAACCAAAACCAAAACCACCAGAAAAACAGCCAGCCAAAACAAACAAACAAACAAACAAACAAACAAAAATGCACAAAACAAACAAACAAGAACAAACAGAGTCCAAACCTAATACTGAAGATATAATACAGATGGCATCCAGATACAAAACTATAAAAGCAGAGAAACCCAAGGGAAGACAAACAGCTAAGCTGGTGAGTATCTATTTACAGTCTTTCACACCCTAGGCAGTGTTCTTATCCAAGATAAGGGGCTACTAAAGAGAGACATAATACTCACTCTGTGCCAAAACATTAGATTATATTAAATTAAGGCTTTTAGAAATTTACAAACATGGAAGTTGCTGATGAATTATGCACACAAAAGGGAATAGGTCTTTTATACAGGCATTAATAATCCAGATATTCATACTTAGTAAACATTAAAACAAAAGCTAATAGTATACTGCAACATAATTTGCATATTCATAAATGTATAACTTGTTTTGCAGTACTTCCACTCCCCTGCGCCACTTGGTTAGTACATAACTACACTTCCAGTGCCTTAGGAAGTTATGATATCTAATTTGGAAAAATAAAAAATAAAAAAGCCATGTCATTTCCTGAAACTTCAATGGAAAGAATATTTATTCAATAATTTTTTTTACTTAATTTTGAAATTATTACTACAACCACAAATTTGTTATGACTAAGTAATTTTATTCACAGACAATAAATTTACTGCACAAATGACTCCAATTCCTATAGTTGGTTCTATCTTAATATTTAAACCAGATGGACTTGGTGATCTCTTCTAATCTCTACAATCATATTTGGGAGGGAGTTAGCACCAGAACCTAACCTACCCACTTTACAGGAGAATTCTTTTTCACTTTCTTAGTAAGGGAAGTGGGGTTTGAATCACATGCTCTACTCCAAACTTACCAAACCAACCACATTTGCTTTTCTTTTTAATAATTTACTTGTGTCTCTTACATTAAAAAATGAGTATACCTACTCAAAAGCCTAACAGAAAATAAACAACCCAAAATAGTCCAGGAAGAGAAGAATCCCAACACTGTACAAGATTTGTGCGTCTCAGATACTGCTAATAAATAAAATATCCAAACCAAATCAAATCAAAATAACCTACTCTATCTTAGTGTTAGTTCTTCATGTTATTGGATTTGATAGCAACAATATTAACTTCATGGATCGATAACAGTTGGTATCAGTTGAAAACAGCAGCTGAAACATATGTCTAGAACTACACACATTGTAAGAGTCTGGAGTCTGCAGATGTAGAAATAAAGAAGGAATTCTGGAAAAATAATTAAAAAAAAAGAATCCAACCTTTTGGTAATAGCACTGCAATTTCTCATTTATTTAAAAACACCATTAACATGCAGTGTACAGGCCTAGCTATTTATTGCTTACCACTTCTTACAAAAAACATTGGCCATGAGAAAGAGATCACAATGATTCTTATTGCAAATAAGAACTAGAGTGGTTCTGTAAACTTTATTGATTTTTTTTCTCAGTTGCATTGATTAGATTTGAAAAAATCTTTACTGCAAATACTCAGTTTACTTAGCTGCAGGAAAAGTACAGCATGAGAACTACAATATACAGTTTGGATTAATCATTTAGCCTGAGGAGGCTGACTGGGAACTATGGTGCCATTTGAGTACACTGGAATATATTCATATTCACAGGGAAGTTTTTGAACACATTTACAAAAGAAAGTTAAAGCTACCAGGATTGTTACCATCCATAAAACTGCATGAAGTACCTAGTACTACAGAACATACATGTTTGGTGAGACATTACTTTCATTTACAGACATTTTTCTAAGTATAAATTTTAACTGGTAGTTGCCTAACTTGTACTGCATGAAATTATGGTTCCTTACTCTCTTTTGATTTTGTATATGTACTGAATTTTATAGTGCTTTTCTGTCTGTGCTCACTTGCTCCCACTGGGCACACAGTGGGGATCACAACTGTGGATGAAGGTGGTGTTCTTGGAGTCACTGGTGAAGCTGGCACTCTTTTTTTGTATTCCCTTTACACCAACATTTATTCTTCATTAAAAAATCGGTGCCTTGCTAGGTACAAATTTTGGTCTGTCACACATGCAAGTTTATTTAGAAAGAACTTAATCACAGACTGAAAGGCTTTTCTATCTTCACTTATTTTTGTTTCCTCATTTCTCCCTGTACTTCTTAATATTCTTATTTTAAAATTTTACTGGACTACTATGTTTACAGAAATTTGACAAACAAACAATGGAAAAACAAAGAGTACCATTTAATTTTTAACCTCTCTTCAAAACCATAATAACCAATTTTGTAAAGAAGAACATTTTCATCTGGTCTTGTTTGATAAATATGCTCTCAAACACAATTATGCAATGATGTATAGCTAATAATGCTTTCATGTTTATTCATTCACAAATCAATATTAAAACAAGCTGCATTAACTCCTTTGCTGAAGCCTGAGATTTCTGTGATAGGACTCAGTAATAAATCTTCTCCTACAGTACTGCGGTGCAATTCTTTGCATCCACCCCTGTATTTTCCTGTTTGTTCTGCCTGCAGTAGATGGAGGCTGTTTCCTGTCATTCATGGAAGTCTAAGAGAGATGGACCAGTAACACTAAAACAAACAAAAATTTATGTCATAAGATTATCTTATTTGTTCACCCTTTTAGCACTTTGTATTTTACAAAAACACATGTGGAAGGATTGAAAAAGACCCTATACAAGTCCAGCGGGTTTCTAAAACAGCTTTCTCCCCATGGAGAAAACAATACAGCAACCTCTTAATCTGTCTTTTTAGTCTGAGAAAAATTCTAACAATATCTAATAATAACAACTACTTGATTTTTAAATGTTCCAATATTATTTTTATTGTCCCCTATGTTCTATCTACAGGATAATTTGAAGTACACAAAAACCCCTCTACTAGTGAACTCTACTAGATGGACTGGTTATATATAAGAAAATGAGACAGGTTATACTTTAAATACTGGGGATTTGGGGGAGAGAGGATGTCAGGTGGGGCAAGGTGGGTGTTTTAAAAAGAAAAGGAACATAATACCTTACAGTGACAATAAATAGCAGACAGTCTAACTCTAAAGTGATTTAAAAGAAGAGAATGAAATAGGCAAAAATAGATAAAACATCATTTTAAGCATAAACAACAGAAAAGACATGGCAATACAAGTGTGCTGAAACAACAAAACATCCTCTCAGTTTGCAGAGGACTCAGAGAGCAGATTGAAGAAACAGGCAAAATAAAAAAAAAGTCAGGAAGTATGTCTATGTGAGCAACATAGGCATATTCTACACAGGTGAAAAGAATTAAAGGAAATGGGTGGTGAATGAGGTGGTAAATGTAAACAAGCTTTATTCAGAAGAATAAGAGGAGGACAAATCTAATCCTCCATCATTTTAATATGACTCTCTGTGTTTCTTGAGATTTTCAGCAAGAAAAAAATTTTATTACAGGATAAAATTATATTGGTTTCAGGTGGCATTAATTTATTAACATTAGGTCATCCAGTTAAGGAGGGAAAAACACCATATGACATAGACAAGCATTTGTAAATCTTTAGTAGACAAATTTAGGTATGAATCATCTATTGACTCAAAACAAGTCTAGCATAATTCCAAGGTCAAATAGATCATATAGTATCATAATACCATAGTATTGCCTGAGCTGTAAGGGACCCAGCAGGATCATTGAGTCCAGCTCTTAAACACTTGAAGGACACCCCAAGAATCACATCATGTGCCTGACAGCATTATCTAAATGCTTCTTAAACTCTGTCAGGCATGGTGCTGCGATAACTTCCCTGGGGAGGCTGTTCCAGATCCCAACCACCCTCTGAGTGAAGAACTTTTTCCTAATCTCCAGCCTGAACTTCCTCTAACTCAACTTCATCCCTTTTCCCCTACTCCTATTACTGCCTAATAGATTAAGAAGATTGGTCCCTGCCCTTCTACTATCCCCATGAGGATGTTGAAGACAGCATCTTACTACTTGTTTAACAGTTTTCTGAATTGCAAATTGAAAAAAAAAATAAACAAACTCTGTTGCTACATATTTTTTCCTACTGAAAACAATGAAAACAATGTAATTTATTATAAGCAAGAAATATCATTATAAAGGTGTTTAGAGTTGTGTTACATATAAAGCCGTCACTTTTATGAATGTAAATGAGACATGTCACATGTACAAAACAGGAATCCAGAGTTTTCAATACCTTACCAAAACCCTGATAGTAGCTGTGCTGCTTTTAATGTGCCAGTAGACAGCAGCTTCTCCTCTTCCTCACCTTTCAAAATACTTCTGAGGGTGACAAAATAAAGAAATTTCCTTGTCCCTAACTTCCTTAAAGCCTTGATAATGGAGTAGCTATTTTTGCAACAAGAGTACCAGTTCAGTAGGAACTGGAATGAAACCAATCACCCATTTCACATGGCAATTGCGCTGCTATCAGAGAGTAATGATTTTCAGTCACTACTAACTTGGCTTGAATCTGAACTGCTGGCTCAAAGGTCAAAAGCTTTCTAACCAATTATCAATCTCCTGGTCCATCCTGCCCCCTCTATTATCTTGATTTCCTTTTGAAGATTAATGCTGTTGCCCTAGTTTAATCAAATAAGCCTTTGGCTCTGACATTTACTTCCACCTTACAGCTGCTTCTTCACAGAGATGACTCAAGAAAACCATAATAAAATTACTACTATAGATATAACTTTAAAATTAAATATTGACTATTTAAGATTTATTCAGGAATTAAGACAAAAAACTCTGTCGCTGCACTGTTATTTTATGGTCTCTTACACATCTGAATTTTGTCTGAATATTCAGACAGGAATTCAAGTGATTTCAAACATCCAGAGCTCAATAAGGCATATCAAAGTGTTTAGTCTTATTTATAAGATTCAATATTTTCAGAGAATCACTGGAATACATATGAAGAATCTATAGTTAGCCTTCACTATATCGGTCTGGACTCTAGGCTGCCTTAATTTCCCTCCTCCATAAAGATCTCATTTAGTATGAGGATAAGGATGACAGGATTACCTAGGATCATTCTGGACTGATTGTGATACTAGCCAGAAGATTATTGCTATCTCCAGATACAGAATATGATGATTTCCTTAGATGGTTTTTAGTTTCCTTATCCTCTTTCATATTACATATGTGTCTCATGAGAAAAAACAAGCTCCTTTTAAAGTTCTTTTTTTAAAAAAACAAACCAACCAACCATACAAAACCAAATAATAATTTTAAGTTTATTTCTAAATTGTCTTCAGAAATAATTTAAAGATGTCTAGTTCACTTCTCAGAAAATCATTGTGGCTTCTCCAAATATTTTTAACTATTTTGCTTTTGGAATTGCTCACTGAACACTTGTGCTGAATGCATTTTTCAGGAACAACAGGGTACAGATGAAGAATTTACTATATATAAATTCCTCCATGAAATGATGCCTTGGTTAATAGCACTAGGAATATAATTTGTGTATGTGGAAAAACAACTGAGTATTCCTTAGTCTCCACCATTACCTCTGTAAACACCTACTCACACTCCTAAATCTACATGCACATACCTAATTTCTACTAGTTAATGGATTTTGAATATATTTTTCTTCTAAACTTAGGTCATTTATAATTACTATATTTTGTTTCCTTCCCTTTTAGGAATTCTAACTGATTTACTCACTAAAAAGATTAAAATCTTGAAAGTAAAAAAGCAATGTTGTCTCTGAGTTCACTCTAACAGTATTTCCATTGAGCACATGGACTATGTAAAGATTGAATAGCATTAGCGTTCAGGTAATATACTGAAGCCATATGTTCTCATTTGGTTTAGGACATCGCTATGCTTTTGCTGGTGTTATTGTTGTAATATAACAGATTCAAGCTGGATTCAGAAGGTGGCCATTATCTAACAGATTCAAATAATTTCCACCCCAAATTTTATTTTCACATTAACAGTAGGAAACATCATTTTGAAAGCAGAATGACAATGTAATTCTCTACCATCCTCAGAGCTATTCAACAGAAGTTTGAATGAACAAGCAGTTTGCTTTAGTTTGAGCAGGGTGGCTGAAGCTATGGTACTGTTTACTCATGTAGAGCAACAAGCTCTCTGAAGAGAAGTTAAATACCACCTATTCAATGGCAACTTTTGTTGTGTTTTGCGAACTTTTCAGTATCTGAGATCATCTTTATATCACTCTGTAGCTTGAGATAAGCAAAATTGCTTGCTTGTTTCTCAAAATCCTTTGCCAAACATAGTAGGATTTCAAGTATATTGCATTTCATTTTTCTTTTCTGGAAGCCACAGAATTTCTTTGATGTTATCAGAACCCAGGGATTTTCCCCAGAAATTGACTTGAACCTTTCCATGTGTTCCAAAGCATATCTATAATCTGTCCACCTAGAGGTCTTGGATTAGACTCTAGTGCTGAAAACTAAGCAGCACAACATCCTACAAGGCCATAGCCACGAGTAGTGACTTTGCACTCATAAAGTTTACATATATTTTTTAAACAAAAAAATATTTTTCTAATCATTGCTACGGTAAGTCACTGGTGCTATGATACTAACTGAGAGGAGGAATGAGATAGGTAGTTACATTAAATAATACAGGTACAATCCTTGTAATTAATCAGACGTAAACTGTTGAGTATGTCTGTAAAACTTTGGTACACCCAGGGACAGAATGAGGCCCAGTATAATGGTGTTCACACACTGAAAAATCGTCATTGATTTCATAACATTTTTGCCTTATCCTAAAAATAAGAAACTGTTCTAATAGCATTGGCACCTGTGCAATATCTTTGTACAATTACAAAAACAGGTATTTTTATTTTTTTAATAATATTAAGTAACAACTTTTCAAACTTCACAGTTTCATTTCTCAGTAATACGTACACATAATTCAATACTTTGGTATTACAAAGACATAAAAAAGCCAGAAAGTTTATTTTAATATTGAAAAAATAAAATTAAATCAGTGTGCCATTAAATGCACAACTTCTTTGACTCTGACTGCTCCTGGGGGTGCTAGACCTCTTTTTTTGTTTTGCAAGGGTTTCCCCAATAGACACTCCAGCTTAACATGTGTATGTTGTTGCTTCTGGCAGGTAGAATTACAGACAGAGAAGCACATTTTGGTAAGTTTATTTCCAAAGCTATTTCTGGAGGTGCTATACAAAGTATATCAGAAACTAGATGATGACTTTCTCATGTCCTTATCTAGGTATTGATTGCAGTGTTCCTTGGTAATTATATTGTGCTGCTACCTCTGGTCAAAAAATAATTAATACATGGTTTAACAATATCCAGTCCACATATAACTTTTGAAAATTATGCTGTAGTTAAAGCTCACACTTCCCAGTAAAAGACCTATAGATTCTCAAATGAATCAGTCTACTGCTTAGTAAAAGCAGCTCAGGAAAAGCAGGTTTTCTAGCATCATAACAGCAAAAGTATGAAGAAACTACTGTGCTGACCGAGCAGAGATTATAAACAATTGCAGACTTAAATACCTAATGACTGTGATTTGTAAGTTTAAAAAAAAAACAACCCAAATTTTCTATTAAAAAATATTATGACAGCATAAATACAAGAAAAGGTATTTCCATTTGACAGCTACTATTGGCAGTCCTGTAGTCCTGAAATGTCATTATCTAGAAGAAAAAACACATCACTATCTTTCATAGCTTAAAATCCTACATTCACAAACAAAAACCATTTTATTCAGTATCAGTGATTCACAATGTGATCTTGACATTAATTTCTTATATGACTTAGGAACTAGCTGCTTTGCAGTTGAGTATTGTAGCAATTTGAGGTAAAGTAAAAATGCTGTGTTCTGCAAATAAAACTTAAGGCCAAGATACCTATGCAATACACATTTCTTACATATATCACATATTTTACATATATCTTACATATAGTATGAAGAGATCTTATTTTGAAGAAGCTGTGCAGAAAAATTCTGAGGTTAAACCTAAATCCTTCCAAAAACTGGTGAATATAAGTAAGAAAGGAATAAAAACTCTGCAAATTCAATACCTAAATGTGTTCTCAAAAATGCAAGCACTTCTAAATCTTAAGGGCAGGAATGGTAACTACAGAAAGGATAGTAGTTTACTAATTATTAACATTTCCACACTCTGTTCATGGCAGATTCTGCATGAATATGTACATTTGTAAGGTTAAAAAAAAAAAAAAAAGAGGGAGGGGTAGAGAAAACACTGATTCTTCCCTACTTCCACAAGGAAAATAGTATATCACTACAAAGTGTTTAACTCTGAAGATGCCTATATTATAAATGAAAAAATCTCTTATGATTAATTTCTTTAAGAATATTTTTTTAAAGCACAGGATTTGTATGAATGTGTGTGGTGACAGTAAACATGAAATTTGAATAGTTAAAACCCAGTTTTATCACCTGCAGCATTAGTTATCAATATAAAGAAAAACCCTAACAAACTCTCTCAACACATCCCATGCCTAAGCAGAGTAGTAGAAATCAAGTAAAAAAGTACACCCCAAAATCTCTTAATTTCTTTTAAACTATTTTTCTCTGTTCCAGACTTTATTAAAAGTAACATTGCTAAAAAACACCTGTGAAGATAAAATCCTATGCAACAGTTCCTACAAGATAACGGGATTTGGAAGTCTTTGAACAATGGCAGGAACTGGAGTAGTCCAAATGTCCTCTGGAGGATCTGAAAAAATGGCAGAAGTAGTCATTTAACTGTGATACTAATTACACAGATGTCACAGTGAGGGAACAAGCACAATCCTAAATGCAAATCAAGATTCCTTTTGCCTGCCTTCCTTCTCCAACTATATTTTGAGTGAAGCAATTTCTGCAGATGATCTTCTCTATAAGGTGAATTTCACTCTTGATGACTATTTTACTTTGAAACATATTAACAAAGATAATTATTCTTTGTTTTCCTGCAAATAAATGGAATTCAAGTGTTCTGACTACATGCTATTGTTATTTTCACAAAGAAATAACTAAGCAGACAGAAACTGTTCAACAATATAAAAGCTTTGCTCTGAATTTAATAGAATAATTTTATTAATCTGAACTATAAATGATCTTATTACTTGCTTGAAATTTACCATTTTAACCCATAAAGTTAATAGAGTTTTATGTATCATCTATATTTCTATGTTTTATATGTTTTCACATGAAATTCTTAAGATGTAAAATGTTGGGAAAAAGTTAGGATGAAATATCTATTTTGACTCCTTCCAATGAAACAATTTTCCCAGACAGCAAGATTACAAAATACACTAAAGGTATAACAGTAGCACATCACCTTGTTATCGTCTTTTCAAGGGCACACCTGGAGAGTCAGATGGCTGGGAAAATGTCCACAGCTGTGGTAAGTGCTGTGTCTTATTACAATTTCATTACAAGCATAGTAGTAGTTTTACATATGAATATACCCACTGCAGAGCATGAAAACTTTATGATTCACTTAACTAGCAAACATTGGAGGAACACATGATGCATAAGGGGAAAAGAAAACCAGAGATACTCTGGAGCAGAGGTAATGGTCTTGTTTCTCACCAGAGTAAGAACTGCAGTCCTTAAATGTCTGCAGCAAGTCGTTAAGATGAGAATAATTTAGCTTAATCTGGCTGGAAGAGTAGAACAAACAAAGAAAGCAAATTACATTATTCTCTGTGTTTCCCTAGTTCACTGAAGCAAGTACCACTGCCAGTAATAGCATTGTCTGAGTCTCGGAAGTCAAACTGAGGTGTTTAATGAGACATGAGTCATGTCTTGCAGTTCCACTAAAATGTAGCTATGGACCCAAGTTTCCTCTCAGTTCTGTGTGATGCACCCATTAGCAATGATCACAAATTCCTTCATGGGGAGGAGGTGATGGTGCTTTAACGTTTTTATCTTCAGGAGTATGGATCTGAGACAGAAAAAAGAACTGGAGAATAACCCCGTTTCTGATTCCTTTCAATGATATATTTTGTTTTGGCAAATCAAACTTCTCACTCAGGGAGAAAGAGTAATATGCCTTTAACACTGAGATTAGCAACTAACACCAACTACCATCACTTGAAGGAACAAAAGCCTTCTGTAAAAGCCACAAAACTTCTAGAAATCATCTAGAATATTTATTACATATTAAAAAAAATCCTTTCAGTCTTTTTTGTTGAAAGGGATTTTAGAAGTGTATTACAGCATTGTTATATTAAACAATGAGTTTTCCTTGGCATATTTATGAAGCTCACATTCAATAAGAAAGTGACAGTGCTTCATCTACTAGAATACTATTTTACATTAGCAAATATTTAATTTGGCTATAATAAATCTTTTCCATCTAATTAATTATTTTTATGTTCAGTGCCAGGTCATTGGTAAAAACCTGAGACTAGCTGAAGCCTCTGCCAATGTGCTGAATGAAACTAATAGATCACAGTAGCCAGTGAGAGCCAACAAGTGGTGGGAGAGGAAGGCTTCCACCATACTCCTGTCATGCCTGGCCAGCAGCACTCAGGCACTACAGGAGGGCTCTCAAACACTAGACAGTTCCGGGGGAAATTCCTAGTGTTAGGTGCCAGGGAAAGGAGAGGGCAAAGACTTCTGCACTCAACAATCCTAGGCTAACAATGACTTCAACTTGTTATCTGTACCGTGACAAGGACACTATAAATAAATGAAAACTGAAATACTAATATTATTTTTGTCAGCACATTGACATGAAAGTTCCTAAAATATCACACTCTGTTATTCATTATAGCTTCGAAGAGGTAGTTGAGACATTTCAGTGAAAATAAAAAATCCTTATTACAAAATATTCTATTTGATAGGCGTTTCCTCAGATACAAATGAAGCTGATAAATCACATTTTCCTTCTGATTTCTAAATTTCAACTTCAAAATTCTCTGTTTACATACAACATACCATTCAGGTACACATTAGATTAAGTTCAATAAAAAAAAATATGGTTGACATTTCCTAATATTTATATTTTGCTATTCAAATTGAATTTAGCCCCTATATGTTAGACAACATGCAAAAGATTCCCCCCAAAAAATCCCAATTTCCCCTAGGACACTGATTATTTTTGACAGTGGCTATCCAGGAGAGCAGTGTTACAAAAACACACACAAACAGAAGGGCTGAATGTGTTTCTAACCCTAGCATTAAACAAAAAACAACCACCAAATTAAAAAAATAATAATAATGAGGAGGTGTGAAGCCTGCAAATAATGTTTGTTGGAAAACTGCTAAAGCTTTATACAACTGCACTGCCAGTTGGGACATTATGTTGTATGATAGGGAAAAGTGTCAATCAGACACTTAATACCATTGTGTTCTCACAACCTGTAGTGAAATTTTGGAAGGGTTAACAGGTAATTTAGCAGTAATTAACACTTGTGTTAGGAAAAGCTTTGGCTGGAATATTCATTAGTAACTGATAATAACACTATGAGTCAGTAACAACTACCTAATTACTGAATGATTTATGAGGATGGATAATGGATGTATTTTCTTTCACATTGTCTTGGCAAACACCAAGTAATTTTGGGAGCAAGCACAAGAAGTGCTTAAAAATTAGTTTGAAATATAATTAAATAATAACCTAGCAATTTTACAAACATCTGTTATGAAAATAATCAATATAACAAAATTTAGCTTACTGAACTATTTTTAGCTGGGATTTTAATCTTTGAATGTAGAAAAAACGCTGAACACACAAAACTGTCATTTTAGTTGTAATTTTGCATTAAATCTCTTAACAGTAGTAAGAAATCTGTCCATATTAACAAGCCTGTCAATACACAAGAAATATTAAAGCATCCATTTAATATCCTGATATTAAATTGAAACATTGATTTATGTTGCTCCTAGATTCCAACTTTTCTGTTTCAAATAAGAATATTTTAGCCCCCCCCGCCAAACTGTCTTTTCTTATTTTAATGGAGATTTCCTTAGGAATTTAAGGCAAATACAAATTACGAAGTACACCTATTGTGTTTTGTCTCACTGTTTTCTTATGTAAAAGCAAATCAACAAGGAATTAAAGTTGAAGGTTAGGATCTGTTACTGGAGTTCTTACGTCTCCTGGAGGTAGTTTCTTCTTACTCAAAGAGCTGTGTTGCTTACAAAACCCCAAACAAACATTGTATTCTTTTCTAGAAATTGTCATATTCAGATTCCCCATGCCATGCCTCTTAATTTTTAAAGGAGGAGTATTCATCTAGTAATGTAACTTAAAAATAGATATGGTTTCAGAAATGGTTGTCCAAGGAACCATCACTTCACATTCATAAACCTGTCTGGACACTCTTCTGTGTGACCTGGTCTAGGGAATCCTGCTATGGCAGGGGGGTTGGACTAGATGATCTTTCGAGGTCCCTTCCAACTCCTAATATTCTGTGATTCTGTATATGCAAGTAAAGAAAGGAAAAAAGCAAGAGCAGGCACCAGGGCCACAGTGGTATCTCACATTGGTATAATGAAGGGAAGCATTCCTGACACAATATTACAGGAACTATTGTAGTTACAGGCCAAGGGAGTAAATTAAAAACAGTATGATAGCTGTCTTCACATTTTTACAAGCCAAGCAACATGATACTTGAGATTTGGTTCTGTTTTGGCAACATGTTTTTACAAGCCTGATGCAGTGATTAAACTGAGTAGCATGGAAGGAAGGCAGCACACACTGCATGTGCAGCTTTGTCTTTGAAGCTTTCCAATTACAACAGGACCCCACGAAGTTTACCCATATTATTAAAAGTTTGTGCAGAAGGTTTAAAGGCTAGATCTTCACTCTTCAGTGACCTTCTTCCATTGATTTTCTCTCATAATGACAGGTTACCTTAAAACCAGATTAGCTGCCTTTCCTTGTCTAAAATGATGAGATATGGGTACAGTATGTAAATGTCTCTTGGCATGAAGAATTAGATCTTATAATACGCTCTGATACAAAGAAGCTTCTGAAGCAAGTAGTTGGCCTCTTCTCCCTTGTGACTAGTGACAGGACTAGAGGGAATGGGCTTAAGCTGAGCCAGGGTAGGTTTAGATTAGATATTAGGAAGAATTTCTTTACTGAAAGAGTGGTTAGATATTGGAATAGGCTGCCCAGGGAGGTGGTGGAGTCACCATCCCTGGAGGTTTTTAAGAAGAGGATAGATGTGTTTCTTCAGGGGATGATTTAGGGGGTAAGAGTAGTGTAGGGCTATCGGTTGGACTAGATGATCTTGAGGGTCCTTTCCAACTGTAATGATTCTGTGATTCTGGGTAAATGCAGTGTGAATATGATGCATTTATATATATTGCAATATATATATATTGCAATATATATNTTTCTTGTAATTAATGTGCTGTGTCTATGCTCAGCTCAATTGAAAATAAAACTATAACCCAAATTCTTCCCTGTGTACTTCATTCTGTTTTAGAAGAAAACTAAATAATTCAGTTTTGTCAGGGAAATCAGTGAAGAAGACAATGATAAAAATATGTATTCAACTTCTAGACTTTTTACTACAAAAGATCAAATGACAATAAAAGTAGAAGCAAAAGCCTCTCAGCCATTCTTAAAATCTCAAAACAGCCTCATATGTGCCTTATATATGAACAAAACTTCTAAGGGTTTTGCTCTGATTAAGGACACCTGTTTGTAATGTGTTCAGAAGGAGTAACTTCCTGCTATTGTACAAAAAAGGAACTGTAACCTGAAAACTGTAGTAATAAGTTTCATAGCATACTAAAGAGAGTGAAACGCTAAATAATTTTAAAATAAAATATAAAATTATCTATAAAGAAGATACAGAATAGAAAGTTAAGATAAAACTTTTGATTCTTCGTGAACGACAATTATCTTTTCAGATGAAAAACATTTTTTTACTTCGTGATCCTAATACAAGATAGAATTACCTGCCATTGTTCCCAAGGAATGTACTGAGAAGTCTCTCAGAACTATAGACAGAAAAAAATTTTTTTTTCTCTACAGTCTATCACAGAATCCAACTGGTATGAAAGGAGACAGAAGAGCACAAAAAGAAAACTAAAAAAGACACACATACCTAAATAAGATAAAATGTTGAGATTTATGCATAAAGGAGTAGGGGAACTTTAATGATCTGAACTAGATTTGAATTACAATCCTTGAAATGAATCAAACATAAAAGAACTCCGACAAGAAAAGAATTGTACAAGTTCCTTGTGTACTTGTGCCACCTACTGGATATTACTGAAAGATGACAAATTAGAATAGTGTATTCAGAGTGTCTGCAGAATTCCAGCAGAAATCAGCCTCTACATGCTCCCCGATAAAAAACCATAGGTAATAACACAGTTGGGTGTTCAAGTCCCCAGAAAACACTACAGTCACAAGTGTAGCTCTTTGCTTCAAGACTTGCAAGAAAACATACCAAGCCGCCTTGAACATTTTCTCCATTCTACCTGGATCAGATTCTTGTGAAACATTTTGCTGAAATTAGTAAACTGAAGAATCCAGCTTATATTGAGTGTATGCAAAGAATCCTCCACATCTGCAGAGCAGCAGCAGTAAAATTTAAGATGCTGAGTGTCTTCTTTTGTTGTCAGAATATATGAATGAAAGTTCATTGTTGAGTCCCCTCAAATGAGAAATGCCCTTTGTATAACAAAGTACCTGGGTGTTTCCTCAGAACGATTACAAGGAGCCTATCACAATCAAAAACAGCTGCCAAGAACTTAAAAAATTCTAAACAAAAAAAAATAATTTGAGTTTTAAAAATAGAAAATTAAAGTTGAAGTTTATCAGACAGATTTAGAAGACCGTAGTCAAAAAATAAAACTTGTGTGCTCCAAGATACATGCACTGGGCTGTGCATGTTGCTGTTTACTTCCTTCAGCCTACATTAGCAACCAATAAAACACTCTTAACTGCTTTTTTTAAAAAAAAAAGCTTCTTTCTTCATGGAATTGTTCTTTCTACAAGATTAAGCTAACCATTGCAGTATCCAGTAGAAGTCACAAGGAAGATGCAGTTGAACAGAGATAAGGACTCTAAACAATTGTCTGATCTGTCTCCAGATTAAAAGGAGCATAGCAAAATTATGTCTTAACTAATTGTGCTTGCCTGCCTTGGAAATCTTGAAGCAAATTGTATCCTCTGCAAATCTGGCAGAAGCCACTTGGCTTGTTAACCCTAGAGGATCTGCTAACTGACCTTGCCCTGCCCAAACAAATCTCTGTGGAAAGAGATAAGGTCACCATAACCCTCATACAGAACTGACTGGGTTGCTACTGTGTTGCTCCTCCATCTGGAAAAGACAAACACATTCATGGCGTTGCTTTCACTGGAGGTCCTACCATAGCAGGAACTACCTGAACAAATAGGGGATGGATCTCACAGCAAAAACTTGGCAAGCTCAGCAGTGACCCAGCCTGAGCTGGCTTCGACAAAAACCAACTCAACACAACATGCTATTTCTCCTGTCTCGAACACTACAGTTAAGCAAGAAGGAAAACATAAAAAACCAGAAATTCTTCTCCAGAATTACATGTAAATAGTAAAAAAAAAAATATTTTGGTAAAAAAATACCTCAGTGTAAATTTATGCTACCATTCTGGGAAGTTTTTTGAAGATCAGTGGGGCCTGAATATCAGCCTCCATTCATCCCAATTAATCTTGCCCAAAAGTAAACTCTCTCCTTTAATTTGAATTCGTACCACTTTCCTCCCCTCAATCAAAAAAAATGTCAGACCTTTCTCAAAGCCTGAAAAAGAGGAATGCACTGTGCAATTTTTAGAATCAAATGAAATGGGTTTGAGGGCCTTTTTGTACATCTGAATGATTTTATAAAATTAACTCCATGTTAAGCTGTGCACATCACACAAACTTGTCTATTACCAAAACCTGAGCCTGTATACCAGCTGTACAGTTCCTTAAAGTCAAGATCCTACATGTTTTGCATTCATCTAGAGTACACATTACATTAATTGTACTGAGTAATCCAGAATTTCTGATGGTAAAGAAGGAATCACTTAAAACAAAAAATAATTCTTCTATATTACTGAACCATAAAACAAAAATAATCCATAGCTGGAGTTCCCAAGGGTGGACATCTGTAATATGTATACCTTATATTTACAGCAAGACACTTGCAGAGTGTGACTTGAATTTCATGCCTTTGTACAGTTCCTGTTGAGTAGTGTACAATATCAGGGTTTTAAATAGACTTGGAATATTTTTGATTTCCAAAACTGGATTTGACACTGCATATTAAGATTTAAAAATTGGGGAGTAGACAAAATAGCTCATCTTAGAATTTAAGAACACCAAGCTTTTAATCCGTTCTGCAAGATCTTACCATTCACAATGTAACAGTCTACATATGCATCTAAAGGGTGGTACTCCTTTAAAGCCATATTACTGTACTGGTTTGGTTCCGATCCTTACAATTTTTATCAACAATTCTTTACGCAATTTAATTAGGAGCACCCTGAATTGTGGGATTTCCTCAGCAGTGAGACCCAGTTAACTTTCCAGTTACCATTCATATGTTCATGAAGGAAAAATAACTACTTGCAAGAGAAGTACTTCACCTGTTGCTTCTGTGTGACCTGGTCTAGGGAATCCTGCTGCGGTGGGGGGGTTGGACTAGATGATCTTTCAACGTCCCTTCCAACTCCTAATATTCTGTGATTCTGTGATTCTGTGAATATAGCTTCAAGTCTTTGAAACTTAAGAAAGCAAGCTTGTCTTTGGTACTAGTCACTGTAGAGTAACCAGTTTGCATGTGGTACTCTTGATCTTTGTCTCACTAGCTGTGTCAGCCTGTTTATACAAACATTTCATTTTTGCTTTGCCAATGTAGCAAAATCAGGGTGTTCATGTGGATAGTAGTGCTTATA
Organism: Galbula dea; assembly: GCA_013399015.1. Taxonomy (NCBI): domain Eukaryota; kingdom Metazoa; phylum Chordata; class Aves; order Piciformes; family Galbulidae; genus Galbula; species Galbula dea. Next base: position 46,353 of record VWZX01004994.1, read on the forward strand.
TGACCACAATAACTAATTTTGCTTATAGCGACATCCCTAGACAAGAAGTGGGTTATTTGCTATGGCCCAGTCGTAGTAATGCTTAATAGCAGAGTATCAATTGGCAAAGAAAACTCTAGGACAGCTTGAGATGTCCTGTATAACTGTCCTCACTGCCTTTCCAACACTGCCTTACAGCCCTGCTAATTAGCAAAGGCCTAAATCCTTATTGATAGAATGGTATAATTTGTGCTGAGGACCATTTTTGTTTGTCTCAAATACAGATGAGAGGACAGTATCTAAATGCATCTCAGGTTGACAGCCTAACAACTTGTAAGCACTTCTGGCCTTCCAGAATGCAAGTGGCATATATGGAAATCCAGAAACAAATAAGGAAATTTAATGCAGAGAGACTAGAAAATCTTACTAGTTATGTTCTCTTCTGAAGGAAGAGATTGAACATTCTGATTATGACTTAAAATCATACTTTTTATTTTTATAAGACATGGAGGTTTTTACAATGAAACTGCTGCTAAAACCTTTTATACCTTGAGTATTTACATTCTGTAAAGCATGCTCTCAGCAAGTTATGACACAGACACTCAATCTGCAATGAGAAGATAGTGGCAGGCCATAGTCTGTGCTTATTGTTAGAATTGAGCATAAAAACATGCACATGCATTTTCAAACACTTACTAGACATTTGCAAAAGCCTGCCAGCAAGCATAATTAGACAAGGCTTCCAAGTTCTTTTAATATATGTAAAATGTAGGATTTGCTTATATCAGTAAAATTAGTTTTGTTGAACAAGTTATGCAGTGTTCTACAAGGCTAAAACATCTACCATCTTCATTTCAGGAAAAAAAAAAAAAAGCAGGTTGGTCCAATAAAAATGTTAATCTAAACACCTTTCTCCTGTAACAGTATTGCCTGATGTTTCCCTCACCATTTCGTCATGTCCAAAAGGATGTTACCGTTGGATATAACTCCACACTTACTACATGAGGGACCTGACAGAAAGGCGAAACCTAAGCCAAATCACTTTATATAACAATGGTATCTTTACCTGATATAAAACACTTCAGGAATTTATGATGATGAGCAAGTCTTGTTGATCTGTTTTCTATTTTACATATTGTGAAGAACAGGATTTGTTTCCTGATTGTTCGTAATCTAGCATACTTTTAATTTAGTTTGAAAGATACATGTACACAACAAGAATTATTGGGCTTGTATGGTGTGTTTGGAGGTATCTGTTGGATGGCGGGAGAGAAAAATCATATAGATGTGGTGCTTGGGGACACGGTTTAGTGACTATGATAGTGTTGGGTGGATGGTTGAACTCGATGATCTCAGAGGTCTTTGCTAACCATGATTATACTGTGATTCTATGGCTTTGAGAACAAGTAAGGATGCTCAGCTGGGAAAAGCTTTCTGGAGTGCATGACAAGCAGAAACATCAAGACATCACAGAAGGAACTTGCAAAAAGGCTGCATGCTGGGAGTCTCCTGAGAAGATACACCAAATGAGTGTACTGCCAAGTTTCCAGAGGTGGCAAACAAAGTGATTCTCCTAAGGATCTATATGTGGATGTGTGAAGAAATCACTTGGAAAGCAAAACCATAGGGAAAAAATTCTACTCTACAAGGACAGAGTGAGCAGGGAGACACCAGTACTTTTCATTTCTAGCTGTCACAAGCTGATTTTTAATGTCTTTGAAAAACCATACTTTGCTCTAGTTGATGCTTTATTAAACTCCAGTTGGAAGCCTTTTGGCATTTTCAGTGCATTTATTTAAAAAAAAAAAGGTACAGGCAGATATACTCCAAGATTCTGACCTTGTCAAAAATATGTATGCAGAGTAGCAATTAACATTTGATAAAAGTCATGGCCATAGAAAATTGAACTTTTCATTTCACAGAATCACAGAATATTAGGAGTTGGAAGGGACCTCGAAAGATCATCTAGTCCAAACCCCTGCCGCAGCAGGATTCCCTAGACCAGCTCACACAGAAGCACGTCCAGACAGATTTTGAATACCTCCAGAGAAGGAGACTACACAACCGCTGTGGGCAGTCTGTTCCAGTGCTCTGGCACCCTCACTGTGAAAAAAATTCTATGTGTATTTACAGAGAATCTCCTATGCTTCAGCTTACAACCATTGCCTCTTGTCTTGTCACTGGGCTTCACTGAGAAGAGCCTGACCCCATCCTCCTGACACGCACCCTTCACATCCTTAAAAGCATAGATGAGGTCACTCCTTAGTCTCCTCTTCTCCAAGCTAAAGAGACCCAGCTCCCTCATTTGTATCCTACAACAGTATGGCACAATCCAACTCCATAGGCACAGCTACAAATGCAGGATTTTCAAAGTAAATTCAGCTGATCTTCATCAGTATTAATACAGACACTTAAAGATGACATAAAATTACTTAAAATGAACAGATAAAACAGTAGTAGTCACTGTTAATAAAAAAAGGAAATACTTAGGGATATTTTGAAAGGTAGGTTTTGTAAGGCAAGTTTGTTTTCAATATTTTAATACCATTACAGTCTTAAGGTGAAGAAAATACACAATGTAGAAAGGTAATGACTTCCAACTATGAAGACATTTCACTCACTAATTATATAATAGGGATAACAGCATTGTAAGCTTTCACCGATACCACAGTAAGAGAATTCCAAACCAGGAACATTGTACAGCCTGCTTGTTCACAGACCATGTTTTTAAGGAAGGGGAATAGTGAAGGCTTTTTCTTCTCAGACTGGTTTTACAGTTCTGCAGCACAGAACATATTTTCAAATTTTTTCCTCAACTAAAGACATCTAAAGAATGCTCTTTTTAAAATGAAACCTAAGATTTGTCTGTTCCTTTATTTCAGAAGCCAGGGGTTTATTAAAAAAGCTAAATATACTGTGTTATAGCAAACCTTACAATTAAAATCATCAGGTGTGATGACCTCTGCAATACCCAAGACTATCAGAAGCTGCTTCTAAGAACAAAAGTGTAAAACACTTCTCTTTGTGTCCTACTTCCAAATTTTCAGACTACCACAAACAGGACTAAAAAGAAGAGTTTACTTTTGAAAAATAAATGGGGTTGAGCAGGGTGGGGAGGGAAGTGTGTGGAGAGAAAGCCATTTCCTTCTTTGAATCACCTTTTCAGACTTCTTACAAATCAAATGTTTAGACTACCTAAAACTGCATAAGACTCAAAGAACCAGTTCAAGTTTAAAGTGAAAAGTCCTACAAATTTCATAATTACAAAAACTCTTTTCAAACACCTAATTAAGATGTTACTCTACGATTTGAGAATTCACTTTTCTGAAACTAGTAAAATACATGAAGTTTGTAGACCTAACATTGTCCCTAAATTTGAAAGCTTTGTTTTGTAAGGCCAGTTCCAAATAATCAATTTCAACAAACACGTTTGTCATTATCAAAATCAGTGCTTAAGAACAAAATGAGATTTTAAGAAAAGGGAACATAAGCACAAATTTTAAGTGCCACAGGCATTTTCCCCTCACAGCTTTTCAAATTTTTTTAACACTTTTCCTTCCACATGGATGCTTAGAACCAGAAATTTTTGAAAGGGATCATTCAGAAATCTTTCGGAAGATTCAAATCTCATCCCTTTAGTATAAAAATAACCCCTCAGTGACCCACAGACTACAGAATAAGTGGATTTCACCACCAGCGTCAAACATTTCCCAGGTAATGATGTGGTGCTGCAGCTCCTCACCACCATTCTTCTCCAGGAAGCCTGAAGCTCTGTGTCAGGGCACAGAGAGACAAGTGAAGAGAGGGCATAACTCTGAGGAACAGGAGTAGGAGCTAGTAAGTTTGGTAACCATTTTAAAGGTAATATTATTGAGGATTTTCTATATTATTTTGGATTACAGGTATCATTGTTGAAAATAGGTTAATAATAATCAGACTCTGTATGTAGATTTGATTGTGATGGCAATTAAGCTGGTAATAAAAATTCTTGGCTGTTAGTGTACTTGTTGTGTATCCCCTTTTGCACATAATATTTTCAATGCAGAGGTGAGGCATCCATAGTGCTTTCACTGTCCTGCACAAAAGAGCTGTGAGTGCTTCATTAAGTCAAAGATCAATTCCACTATTGAACTTACAAGGATCAAAGTAGAAGAATTATGAAAGAATCTTTCAACTCTCAGATTTTTATGTTTAACCTTTTAAACTTGTACCTACACAGACTGGCAATAATCAACATTCTTCAAGTTTTGTTAATATAATCCCTTGTTTCTAAGATTAGGCATTAAGGGTAAAAATCTTGATCTTCACGCTGACAAAATTAAATATTTCAATTTCCTTTCCACTATTGTAGATTGTAGATTACCAATTGTAGATTACCAATATTACTAAAATTTTCTATTTAGATTCTTGGAAAAAAAGTGATAAACAGTGTGATTGTGGAAGACTGCTACTGCCGCTCCTCTCAAGTGGGTTCCTGTCTTGCAGATCATTGCTGAGGTCATTTAATAATGAGCTAGACCCATTATTAGCTTCAGTTCTAATGAGAATTGCAATATTATGCTAAATACTGTGTTGCTGTTTCTGGGTTCATAGCTCTAATGATGATTTTCATAGTAGGTTTTGCTTGTCATGGCTGACCATCTGTCTTGTGTACTCAGTAACTTCCTGATTTTCTACCAACTGCAGTGGAAAGAGGAAATATAAAGCTAACTTTGTCAGTTAGGTGAATTTATAAATGAAGTATGGATGCATCTTCTGAGGGGTGAGAAAAATGACTATAGAACTGAATGAAAATAAGTGGAAGAACAAAAAGCTTGAGGAACACTGGGAAAAAAATCACGTTTACTTAAAACTATCAAATCAACACCTAGGCAAGTGGCAAAAGATAATCATTACTTGAGAGGATTAGCTGAGGATTATGTGAAAGAATAAGACAAGGATGAAAATAAAGGAGGGATGAAAGTAGATCAGAAATTACATGTACAGCAAAGAGGAGAAAAATGGGGATGAAAGCAACTCGTTGCATGCAAGCAGGTGCAAGTCCAGTGACCGAACAAGGTAGTTCATCCTATCTTCATATTAAATTTCCTATCAAACTCTACTTCAAACTCTCTTTGTGAGTATCACCTACTGTGTGTGCCTGCATGTGTAAGATGCCAGCAAATTTCAAGCTCGACTAGCTAGCAAGGAAATGAAGACTGGAGAGATTATAGGTCTGAGACTGGATCTGGGTGTGGAGGTTAAATCAAAGGAAAGCTACCAGGGAGATCTCTGTGTGTCATTTGAGACTGTTTAGTCAGTAAGAACAGGATTTGGTCATGTACATAATCTCATGCTTGTGTGAATGCTGTCTGTCAGTATGTGGTGCCTGAACAGCTAGAGTTGATGTTTTTTGAATATGAGTTGCTTCTGGCCAGCCATGCTCACAGTGTGCATATGTGGGGGTATACACACTGGTGTGTTAAAAAAAATGGGAAAGAAAAGAACAGCGGCCTGGCATATAGCAGGGATAAAAGGAACCCTTCTGGCCCTAACAGAGAGAAAGGAGAACTCCCACACTCCCAAAGTCCACTGGTTATCACATAAATACTTTTTGCATTTGGGTGTCTCATAGATGCATAACTTGACCTGTTCAATATTATAATTTATCAAACAGACAATGCCTCCAAAGAGCAAGTATTGAGGCTCTTCGTGAAAAAAGAAGTTGTTTATTTTTTTCTTTAAACTGATCATCCAGCTTTTAAAGTGATTGCAATAAGTTTGCTTTTTATAGATCATTTACCTAGTTTACTTTCATGTCATTGATAACCCATTATCATATAATGTGGCAATATAATTGCCATCACACACACTACATATAGAACCCTGCTACCTCAAGCCTGCAAGTAAACAAACGAATGCAAGGAGCCTTGTGAATGTTTTTCACTTATCACAGAATCACAGAATATCCTGAGTTGGAAGTGACCCACAAGGATCATCAAGTCCAACTCCTATTTAGGCACAGGACAACCCCAAAGTCACACCATGTGCCTAAGTGCATTGTCCAATTGCTTCTTAAACTCCATGAGAGTTGGTGTCATGACTGCCTCCCTGGGAAGCCTGTTCGAATGCTCCACCACTGTCTGGTTAAAGAAGCTCTTCCTGCCTGGAAAGAGTAAGGATATTGGACCACATACTGGCCTGCAAGTACAAGGCTGGCTGTTGTAGGGACTAATAAGATGTGTGTCTGTGTGAGTGCATGCCAATGTGTGCGACAGGGTCCACACATGTTGCTGGTACGTGGGCTGTGGGCCTCAGGGCTCACATGCCCAGCCACCAGCATCTGGGGAACTATGATCCAGGGGCAGTTACTAGGCAGACAGAGCCCAGCTGCTGGAGTGACACATGATGTACATGTGCAAATATATTCCTAGTAATGGTCCTCCCTCCTGTTCAGCCAGAGAAGGTACCAGGATGAGCCTGGATTTGCACAAGTAGAGTTATGGAAGCTTATACATAACATGCAGACTATGCATGGGCTGTAAGACGCAAGATATTTCACTTCATTGGTTTGCAATTAATTTATAATGAGTGGGATGACAAGTGAGGTTTGGATTTGCAAGCCTTGGGTACTGCAGTCAAACAATGTTCTTTACAGGCTTCAGCTAAGAAAGACTTTAAACTGAAAGATGTTACCGTTGCCCTATGGCAAGGGTGTTATCTCCTCTCCAGTAAAATCATCAGATATACAAAACATATAAAATGAACAAGTATTCCAATTTTTATATATACAGTCCAGAAAACAGAACAGGAAGAGACCCAAGTTTCAATCTGGTATCTCATTAAGCACATTCCTTTGTTCAGCACTGCTAACATTGCACACTAAACAGATGCAAGTTCAATGATTAAATCTCAATAGACTCCCTATGAAAAAGTAAAAAAACCCCAACACTACCAAAAACCACACAGACCACTGTAGCTTGAATTTACCAACATGTTTTTTTCCCCAGAAACAGGGCACTATAAAGTAGCCTAGCCTAACATTTTCATTCTAGCAGTAATGAAGCTTTATGTCTGTCTTGTAGAAGTGATTTAGAATGAATTTAGGCCAAAATTGGACCTCTGTTTGCTAGTTCTGAGAATTTACAAAACCTTTTTCCAGTCAAGCTTCTAGAAATCAGGAGAGTCTTGACCAATGGGCCAGACTGAACTCTAGTAATATGGCAGTTTAAGCAATGTATAAATTTGTAAGTGTGGTAGAAAAAGTTAGAGCCGTGAGCTCACCAGACTTCTGTCTTCAACGAAGTTTGTGAATTTAACACTGGAGTTAACTCATGAAGGTATTTAAGTGAACCTGCGTTACATGTTTGAAGACAGGATTAACTGAGCCCAATTAAAAACTGAAAGGTGTCCCTGCCAGGCAGGGGGTTGGAACTAGATAATCTTTAAGGTCCCTTCCAACTCTGACAACTCTATGATTCTATGAAAGTTTTCTACTCCTCCCTGACAGCTGTCTTTTAGCAGGATGTCACCCCTTTCTTCATAAGAAGAAGAGGAGACAAGAGATATCAAGTTGGAGAAGAGGACATTGGGACCACAGGTGAGGGAGTCAGAGACTACCTGGCTGTGTTAGTAATCCCAGCCCATTTTTCCAAGATGTCAGCTGGTACTGTGACAACAATAAGCTTCAAACTCCAAGCTTAATTAAAGCACAGAGAACACAGATGTTGCTCCTGTCAAAGTTACTACTGTCAGTCTTTCAAAATCTATCATATTATTTACTCCTTGAATATATAATTTTTTCTTGAATATACAAATCATATGCAGATTTCATAAGGTGCAATCAGGCAGCAGAATAACTTTTCTACAAACAGATTTCTACACAACTCCTTTTCTCTGGACATTAAATTTATTGGAAGCAAACACGTTCAAGAAAGCCTTCAACAAGTTCAATTAAGCAGTATTTAATAATACCGAGATTACTCTATTTTTATATAGCTTATTCTTACACTTTTCATTCTCTCATATGGTCTGAGTACATTACTATGTATGTATAGACACTTTTTCAGACTGTCTGCAGAACCAATTCATATTTCACATATACTTCTTAGAGCTTCTGAGAGAAAGGACAGAGAGAGGTGCTTTTTACCCTACAGGATATTCAAATGAGTAGTTGAAGAGGTTGGAAGCAGGGCAGGTCTGCATGCTTTACCCATTTTATCTCTTAGAGCTACAACAGGTGAAACAACATTTGTGTGTAGCATACTGTCAGCAGTCATCCATCTTCTACAAACTTCCTTCCAGTAAGCAACCCATTCAAATTTTTTACAAATGAACCTCTGGAAATGTATAATTTTATTGTCATGAATTTGCACTAGAAAGGTTGGATATCTGATGGATGCAGCTCAAGGTGGGCTTACAATCTCTGTACACAATTAGCGATAGAACTTCCTGACTTCCCTATATGCAGCAGTAGATCAACAATAAATGCATCCTTAAGCCTTCTTTCAGAATCATGGACTTGCAGTGGACATTTCAGTAAGCATGGTGCTCTGTCCATGATGTTTAATTTACTACAAGTGTGTACCTCATTTTCCCTCATCCTCTTTCCCACAGTATTTTTATTTTTCTCCTTTTCCTCTGTGCCATCTGAAACCTTTCATTTCCTTTTCTCCCATTCCTACTTTTCGTTTTTGGATAGACAGCTTAAAATAGGAGTCATATCCCCACTGGAATCCCAGTAGGTAGTAACTGCCTTCTAGGCACACACAGAGGGGTATGGCAACCCAGCTGCACTCTCTCCAGTGGTGAAAGGTAGTCTGCACTCTGCCTGCCTTCCCTCAGTGTGGACAGAGAAGTGGGCTCCTGTCCTACTACTGAATATTATAGGACTTGCAGGAACTCCCTCAATGCCTTTAGTCTTTGACTGTCTGACAAATTTAGGCCAAACTGGCACAGATCAAAAAACTATCACATTTAACTGACAGACATAGACACTGTGACAGTACCAGGAAGCCAGTAAATAATTTAAAATTATGCTGAAACAATTCTCATATATATGTACACACACAACAGAATTTTCTTTAACTGGTTTTCCATTAGTTACAGAAATGGCAAGATTGATGATTTCTTTGGGGTTTTTGTCAACTAGTACTTTTAAATGTCCACAGGCCACAAAGATGATTCTCCTTTATAGGACTTTTCTTCCTGAGCATATGCATCACTGATTATAGTCTTGCTCATGTACAGTCAGAGTTCCATTGGTTCATACTGTAATTAAGGTTATGTGGATCAATTACTACATTAATTCCAATGTTATAGTGGTGTCATTAAAGTCAGAGTGTTATTCATGGAATTAACAGGTTCTGGGTAGCTAACACTTCAACCAAGATCCCAGCCTCAGTACAATAAATGTATTCTGAATATTCTTAAAATTAGTTTAACAAATCTAGTGGTGCCAGAAATAATGATCCCACTTTGGCTTCAGTGTTTGGCTAAGCAACGACAAACAAATATATTAATTGTTTGCAAATTGGCTTAGTCCATCTACTGTGTTCCAGCTGGTGTTGCCTTATGTAGAGATCTCGACAGAATTATAGATCATTTCACTGGCTGGCAACGTGTCTTCAAAATACACATTTAAATATGCTGATGTAATTATAGCAAAAATATACAAGTGATAGCCTGGTTCACTACAGAATTTATATTTTGTCATTTTCATTCTCTTCTGAATTGCAGTTTGAATTTGAATTATGGAGTGTGCAGATTTACTAGTAGAATACAACTCAAAATATTCAGTAAATCCATCTAGTTAACATAATTCCAATTTGAAATATAATTTAAAGGAAATATTAAAGTGTTGGCAAAAATAAAGGAAGACAAACCTTCAGAAAGAATAAACTAATTACATATGAATACTCTCCATTTGATGTTAAATTATGCTGTCTTTTTTCTTTTTTCCTGCTTAGAAGTACATCAAGTACTTCTCCCATTTTCACAGTACTACAATTGACATAGGCATGACCCAACCATATTAAAAAGACTTTCCATTTTAACATTCATCTCCACAACTTGCATCTCTTTTACTTATGAGGATAAATGACTCTGTGTTGTAAGAGTAGTTCACCACACAGTCTAAAGAAATCTGCATAGTCCATCTTCCAAAATACAACTTTATGTCTCTCTTTCAAACACAGACATTTTTCTATGTGGTATTACTTCTGCCTTTAAAGCCATTTACAGTAATCTAATGAGAAAATAATCTTTATCTAATGATAGAATAATTTTTTCACCTTGGAGATGTGTCCAGTTTAATCACCAATACTTACAGTTGTGTAAGAGTTTTCAGAAGGATATCACTCTGATGGTTTGGCCCAGGCCTTTTCCCTGGTAACCAGCTTGTAACCAGAGAAGTAGTCAGAAGTTCCCAATATTCCATACGATTTTTATGTAACTGAGGGTATAAAGAAGAAGGGCAGAAGTCTTCTCGCTCTCTTCCTTCCAGTGGACATGAAGATGCAGGTTCTCTGCTATTGGTCCTGCCTGCGTGTGAGGGAGGCCTTGTAGGCCTTGGAAGCTGCGGTTGCCGAATGTCTAGGAGAGTTGTTAGATTTATTTCTTTAAGCTTAGTTTTTCCTCTTTGTTTTTTGTCCCTTCTTTCCTTTCCCTCTCCCTTTCCCCTTCCCTTTTCAGGGGGTGTTTGGGGGTTCCATCTACTTTATATATGGTATTTCATGTTATATAACTCATATATAGATGAATGTATTAGTCTTTAATATAATCTGAGTTATTTCAGACTCTTTGGTTCTTTTTTTCCCTGTAGTTTCTCTATTACTCTGAGAAGCAAGGGAGGGAGGGAAGAAGGATTTTCACTGTGAGTTTTGGCATTTGGCATGGAGCCAGGTCCAAACCATTACAATCACCTAAACATTTCTTGTCTAAAAAAAGTTGTATGTACTGCATAAGACTGAACAACACACAACATTTTGTGATTGGGTTGTATATATAGACTCAGCTATTTTAATTAGTCTTATTTAGCCAACTTGTGATTTCCTGGACTACTATTGATTTCTTAGATTGAAAGTTCGCATATGCAGAGATTTCAGCAGCAATACATAACATCTTTAGAAAATTAAAGCCATTTAGTAATTTTATTTCATTACAAATTTTTGTCAGAGCCTATATTAGTTTCTAAACACCTCATCACTTATTACAAATCCCTGGTTTATTGCCAGGTGGAGTCAATAAGAGTGGCAGGAGAAAGTAAAGAAAAAATAAAGGACACAGTCACCACTTTGGCTTGGGCTGAGACAGAGAGCACAAACTAAAATAAACACAGAAATCAAGAATGATCTTGACACACAAGTCAGGAAAGATCCTGACACTGATCATTAATTCTTCAGAAGGCAGAGACAAATGCTATTGTTTGAAGAAACGTCTGGTACTAACCAAATCTGCTAATGGAGTACTAGAGAGGCAACATCAATTGAGAACATTTCTCTTTTTTGTCTTCTCCCTTGTGACTAGTGACAAGACTAGAGGGAATGGGCTTAAGTTGTGCCAGGGTAGGGATGATTTAGGGATAAGAGTAGTGTAGGGTTATCGGTTGGACTAGATGATCTTGAGGGTCCTTTCCAACTGTAATGATTCTGTGATTCTGTGATTCTTCCCTTAGACATTGGTCTTACTAACTGCTCCAAAACAACAGGTCAAAATATCTATGGGTAACTGGTGAAATGGGTAACCCAAATATTTCAAAGCACCAGCATCTAGGTTTAGGCCTGACAGCAGCTAGTAAAGCAGGTAAATAATTTTAAAAGAGAAGTTTTAGAAGCTATGGCTTTGAAAGCACTAGTCACACTTCTATGTCCGTGCATTGTCTGCTAGCAGAAATTTCTCCTTCTGTATTGGCATAAGGTACTACAAAGAAAGGAAGTAAGGAGCTAGCTGATTGTTCCCTATGAATTATCAAGAATTTTACAACGGGTTAATTTATAAGTTTCGGTAGGTAGCAGTACACTCTTTTGCATCTGAAACAAGAAATTCAACCAGATGATATAGTTGCATCTGGGCCTTACCGACATGATAAACTAAAGTCAGTAGGGCAGTAAGAGCTGGCTTGAACCACCTCAGCTTTTCATTGTAGCTGACCACGGAGACTAAAGGTGTCTGGAGAAAGAGAAGCATAGCCAAAAGGACACGACTTCCTACCGTAAGGCCAAAAGGACAGTCCTTATTGTAACTTTAGAGAAGTCTTAGAACACAACTTAGATTACACATGAACATTTACCAACATCAGGTGATAGCAGAATCCTACATAACTGGCAAGAGCAAGATAAGATGCCTTATCTTAATAAAAGCCTGGAGTTTTGTTATCAATATCTTCCCATAGATCAGCAGTCAACCATCAGTTTATCCTATTGCAGGTAACAGGAGGAAAGTGAGAAGGAGAAAGCAGAGTTCACAGAATCACAGAATATCCCAAGCTGGAAGGGACCCAAAAGGATCATCAAGTCCAACTCCTATTTAGGCACAGGACAACCCCAAAGTCACACCATGTGCCTAAGTGCATTGTCCAAGTGCTTCTTAAACTCCATGAGAGTTGGTACCATGACTGCCTCCCTAGGGAGCCTGTTCGAATGCTCCACCACTGTCTGGTTAAAGAAGCTCTTCCTAACATTCAACCCGAATATTCCCTGGCACAGCTTCATGCCCTTCCCCTGGGTCCTGTTGCTAGTCACTGGAGAGAAGAGGTCAACACCCACACCTCCGTCTCTAGTGAGGAAGTTACAAACTGCAATGAGGTCTCCCCTCAGTCTCCTCTTCTCCAGGTTTAACAGACCAAATGATTTCAGCCTTTCCTCATAAGTCTTCCCCTCCATAACCCTCACCATCTTTGTGGCCCTCCTTTGGAGGCTCTCCAACAACTTCATATCTCTCTTGTATTGAGTTCAACTCAGGGTTCTTTTTACAGGCATAGGCTGTGCACCCTTGTCCCCAGGAATTTTAACACAGCAGAACTTGGAACAATTTCCTAAATTTCTCAGTATTCTCAGTCTAAAATACCAGTCGAGTACACAGACATTTCATGCCCTACAAGGCCACGGATGCATAAATGAGAAGGCTGATGGGGAGGCAGCCCAAATTATGCTTTCTAAACTGTTAAAGCCAATGGTAATCTGAAACCACATAACACTGATTTCAATTGTCTTCTATTTTTAATAATAACTAATATCATGTGATGAGCAAGAACTATACAGAGAAGCTAAATCATCAATTCTCCTCTTCAAAACACTACACCTAAAAAAAGATTTTTAACCTGTTTTACCCAAACAAAAGGACATAGCATTGGTCATCATAACATGAGAGAAAGACAGAGAAAGTATATGGGCACACCTGTGTATGTGCACATGTGTATATTTACACATACACATATGAATGTGTATGGCTAGCACATTGTTCAAAAGGAACGTCAGACACTTGCCTTGTGAATTTAACATAGCACAAGAAAATAATCTGACACGCCATAGTCAAACAAGAGTAAAATTTTTGCCATTCATTTGTGTGCATAAGAACAGGCAGCCACTGTGTTGTGCTGCTATGAGCAGAGACCAGCGCTGCTGCATTGCTCAGTCATATAAACATCCTCAGAAAGATTAGATTTATCTGACACTGAAAACATTGACAGAGCCTGATGAACCAGTTGGGTACAACCGTACTACACTCTGGCCAAGAGTGAAGGGGTAACACAGTCACAATAAACTACTTGAGAAAGGGATGAAGGACTTTGTGCTGGAAAACAAAGCTAGATTTAGCAGTCTTTTATTAGGTACACAGTTCTTTTGCTTTGCTAGGTACCTTCTTATAGAGGATTTTTTTCCCTTTTGCTCTGAGCTCTTTTATAGCCTTCAACAAATCACTCATCACAACTGGTCAAATATTAAATCTTACGGGTACCAGCATAGATGTACTCTCCATAGGTGGGATATTGCCTCCTTTCTCAGCTTGTAAATTCAACAAAAATGTGGTTATTCTCTTCTAAAAGTTAGGTGTCTGCAATGTCAATAGTACAGTGATACATGCCTGGTATTTTATACACAAGAAATGAAGAGAGGGTTTAGTATATACACAAGGGGTATATATTCTGACATTTAAAAATAGACATGTAAAAAAATGTGTGTGCACATGTAAGCATTCAGTTAAGAAACTTGACACACAACAAATTTTTTTGCACCAGCTATTCAGGCTCCACTTATTCAGCAATATTACCAGTGCGTACAAGTGCCAATACCACTATTACAATAAATGAAGGTGTGTGGGTATTGTGGCAACCATAGTTCTATGGTATAGTCAGAGAAAACATGTCTTATCTTTTTACTACCAAGAGGCATAAAAGCAAAGCTAGTTACAGTCACACAAGCTAAATAACACCTTGTTCAAATAGCACTTCTACACCGTAGCCGCAGTATAACCAATCAGGAGGAAGAGGAGAGTAGTGGAGAGTGTCAATTGCTGGGTGGTGGTCAAGCCAGCCTTAACCCTCAAATGGTCACAAGTTTCCATAAAGTAGAAAATGATTTACCAAAGCTACTTCCTACCATAAGTTTAAGGGAAATAAAAGAAATTAAGGTCATGCTTTTAAATTAATGTTCATTGGCAGCTTGGAGCATAAATCCACATACATTCCTAGGAAGCCATTCCAAGGAAAAGCTAGTATTTTCAGCAAAAAAAAAATCTTAATGGTCTGCTTTGCTTAACATTTAAAAAACCCAAAACACCAAACAAAAAAACCTTAAACCACAAAACAAATAAACAAACAAAAAAACCCACAAAACACCTTATTAGATGAACATTGATCTTATGATTTTGAGGTTCTGCAGTTGCTTCTATATTGATTCCTGCCAAGCCTTCAAACATATTCCCACAACTTACTCTGAAATGTTCTCCTCACTAACAGGTGTGAAAAATCTCACCCATCCTAAAGCAATCTTTTTAAATAGTAAAAAAGGGCAGAATTTGTCATCTTCTTACTTATAACCATGGTAAACACCTGATGATAAAATTTTGTTCTTGAGCTGTATATTTCACAAAGATTTTGCAAGGTTGTAATGTAGCATGTAAGCACGCACTGAAAATGACAGGCAAAGTGATCTTCCCTTCCAAAATGAAACATATGACATTTAGTGAACATCTTGAAACAAGGAAATGAATTATTTGGTATATATGCACATTATAATTCAAGTATAAATACAGTATTTTTAGTAATGTTTATGGTTTTACCAGCACCTGAAGGTGCATAAGCCAGGCATGGTGACGAACATGCAAACCAGAATAGTTCCCTTTCTACATTAAGATTAATCTTAATTCCTGATATTATGCAGGAACAAATGTTATTTAAATTCTTTCTACAAAAAGATGAATTACTTTCCAGTTATTTGTGCTCATTTCAGCAACTATCAGTATACCCCATGTTTACTGCTACTCAATTATTTAGTAAACAGGAAATTCAATACATTTGTATCAATTATTATGATGATAAAATATTATTTATTCTAACTGTTACACTTCATGAGGGAATGTTTTCAGCTCTGCATAATTATTAGCTGTTTGATAATGACATAACTTCAATGAAGAGTGAAGAAATCAGCTGAATTCTGTTATTTTTTCTGATTTTTAGTTTTGCAGACAAGACTTCTATGACTTGAATTATGACCTGTATAGTTCAATATGCAATATTGCCTATATAAACAACTAAATATGCTTAAGAAATAACTTTAACTTCATCCATTGCATAAAGTTTCCCACATCAAACATCAACTGTATTAATTAGTATATAGAGACTAAGAGAAGTGACTTACAAAAACCTAAAAATCTATATTTACTCTTCTGTTTTGCCAATTGTGTTGGGGTTTTTTCTGTTTCTTTTACACTTCATGTAGGATTTTCAAAACTTTTCTTTACATCAAAAGCAAAAGTAAGTGAAAATACTGCAGCTTCCTCAAGTCCAAAATACAAGACAATCTAATACTAGTTTCTTGAATCATGCCATGCACCTATTTGTGGATTTCAAATAATTTTCATAAAACTGTAAAACTTTACCACATAATCATAAGAAGAATGTTATACTAGTAGCTCAACAGTAAAGAAAGAAAATAGATTGCTAACTCACTAGTCACTTGTGCCTGTGAGTAAGCAGTGCACTAACAAAGAGGGAGTGTCTCTCAGTGTGTTGTAATATTGATCACTAACTCCCAGAAGGAGTTTATATTGCGTGTAGACTTTTCAGTCAGTTTAGTCAGCTGTCAGTGACATTTGACCAGACTGGGGCCCTAACAATAGAAACCACTACCAAAAGGCTGAACATAAAGCAGTATTTGACAAGGGAATATGCAAGGAAGCATATGCAATTTAGGATTATAAACAAAAAATGTATGAAGAGCAGGTAAAGAGGAGTTATATAAAAATCTAAATGAGTTAAAATAGAAAAATAAGACTATAAGCACCTGGTATAGCAGTGACATGGTATTTCTAGTTGTAATGTCATCATTAGACATTGCTCCTGGACTTGGGGAAAATGCCTGAATTAGTATTTGGCTGTATTTCAGGGTTGTGCTGCTATTCAACATGACTTAGGCTGGAGAGTTGGGCAAGGAGAAATTGAATGAAATTCAGTAAGGCCAAGTGTCAAGTTTTGCACCTGGGAAAGACAAACCTCATGTATCAGTATGGATTGGGGACTGAGCTGTTGGAGAGCAGTGAAGGGGAAAGGGACCTGAGGGTCCTGGTAGATGGAAGAATGACCATGAGCCAGCAGTGTGTTCTTGTGGCCAGGAGGGCCAATGGGATTCTGGGGTGTATTAGAAGGGCTGTGGTTAGGAGGTCAAGAGAGGTTCCTGTCCCCCTTTACTCTAGCTGGTGAGGCTGCTTCTGGAATCTCGTGTCCAGTTCTGGGCCCCTCAGTTGAAGAAGGACAGGGAACTGCTTGAAAGAGTCCAGGACAGAGCCACAAAGATGATTAAAGAGAAAGGCTGAGGGAGCCGGGTCTCTTTAGCTTAGAAGAGGAGACTAAGGGGTGATCTATGCTTTTAAATATGTGAAGAGTGGCTGTCAGAGGAATGAGGTCAGGCTCTTCTCAGTGGAGCCCAGTGACAAGACAAGAGGCAATGGTTGTAAGCTGAAGCATATTAGGTTCCATGCAAATACACAAAGAAATTTTTTCACAGTTCAGGTGCCAGAACACTGGAAGATTTCCCAGAGAGGTTGTGGAGTCTCCTTCTCTGAAGATATTCAAGACTTGTCTGGACATATTTCTGTGTGACCTAGTCTAGGGAATCCTGCTATGGCAGGGGGTTGGACTAGATGATCTTTTGAGGTCCCTTCCAACTCCTAACATTCTGTAATTCTGTGACATTGCAGCCTGAGTCAGCAGCATGACCTGGCAGCATGGAATGCCAGCAGCATCATGGCCTGTGTTAACAGGAGCACAGCCAGAAGGCTGAGGTGGGGGACCACTCCCCCTCTGCTCAGTGCTAGTGAGACAACATCTAGAATACTGTGTCCAGTTTTGGACCCCTAGTACAAAGCAGATGTTGAACAACTTGGTCAAGTTCAGTGGGTGGAGACTAAAATAAGCTATTGCCTTGTGGGACAAGATGTTTTCAGAGTCAGACAGCTGGAAGATGAGAGACGACGAATACAAATTAAAATAAAAATATGGCAATCTGATATAAAGGGTGTGGAGAAAATCATTATGGGGATAATTGGGCAGTGGAACAGGTTTCCCAATGAGATTGTGCTGTTTCCATCCTTATAGGTTTTCAAGACCTGGTCTTAATTCTGTTTTGATTCTGCTTTGAGCAAGAAGTTGGACAGGATGAAGTCCTTTGAATTTTATATATTCTTTGGTTGTAACACAGAATTACATACATGTATTCTGGCATAAATAGAGCTTTTGGTTAACCACCTTTGACTGGTGGTTATCTTAACTGATCTGAACATTCATTTTAACAGACAGATAGGCATATGTACAGTCTCCTGTTATAAACTGCCCACACTCAAGAAGTCTAGAAAATAGAAAAAACTTCAGGACAAACAGCACACATGACTGGTGTCTCAACATACTCCCAGAGCAGTGCTACTTTTTTTGTTTCTTAGTTTAGCTGTTTCCTTTAGAGCTATGCACACATAAACACATAACTACTAGTGTTTGAAATGATGTGATGTAAGCAGTTAAACACATATGTATTACCAGCCAGCTCCTACTTTGGAAGACATATAGGCAGAGCACTACCTGCTATGTTTTTACTCCAGGCTTCATTTCCTTATGTTTTTCCCTTGTTGCATGTAATCAGCCTGCAACAGGATTCAATAACATAACAGTATAGTCACGTTTTCTTTGTTATTGAAGGGGATGAATGTATTGATGGACCTGTCAGTTTAGCAGGCTGTTTACAGAACTGTCTTTAAAGCAAGCTGGTGAGTTAAGCTCATATAAAAAGAGGTTATACTCAGCTCTGAAGCTTAAGCCTAGGATACTGAGTCATTCATTATTTAAAAAAAAAAAAAAAAAAAAA
>VWZX01004997.1:1469-19917 GCA_013399015.1 Galbula dea
GTCAGCATCTCAGAGTCAGCATCTGCAAAGGAAGGAGGAGCTCTTACCCTTGCACGATGAAGAAAGGTGCCTCTCTCCTTGTAATCCTGAAAACAACTCTTCTGCCAAGTTGCTTCACGCGGTGTCCGCCTCGATTCTGCGCCTGCAAGGCACCGTGCTGTAGTTCCGAAAAACTGACACTGGATGGCAGCAGAGAGCAGCACGCTCCTGCAATCCGAAAATCCCTCACTGGAGGGCAGCAGAGAGCAGCACGATCACAACCGAACACCTTCGGCTCTCTCCTGAAACGCCCTCTAGGATCTCCATAGCAGTCTATCGGGGGAAATNTAGGTCTCTGTCAAGGTACACCTCGGCTCTATGGGAGTCTCCAGGCTCTCTACAGAGGTTTATTGGGGTACACATGAGCTCGGGGAGGGGTCTCTTGGCTGTCTATAGGGGTTTCTAGAGATAGATATGGGCTCTAAGGCATTTATAGGGCTACTTAAATGGGTCTATCAGGGTAGCTATGGGTCTACAGGGCTCTATAGGGTCTCCCTGGGCATCTATCAGAGTATATCTGGGCCCTCTGGGGCTCTGTAGGGTCTCTCTACGGGTACATCTAGGCTCCCTGGGTGTCTCTAGGCTATTACAGGGGTCAATCCGGGTACATATGGGCTCTTTAGGGCTCTCTGTGGGTACCTCTGGGCTTTGTGGGTGTTTCTACAGTCTCTCTAGGGCTCTATCGGGGTACACGTGGGTGCTTTGAAGGTCTCTAGGTTCTTTACAGGGGGTCTATCTGGGTACACATGAGCTGTGCGGGGCTGTCTAGGCAGTCTAGAGGCATTTCTAGGGATACATTTGGGCTCTCTGACATCTACAGGGCTACTTATATGGGTCTATCAGGGTACCCATGGGCTCTATGGCATTTACAGGGCTACTTATATGGGTCTATTATCTATGGGTCTGTGGGGCTCTATAGGCTCTCCCTATTATCAGCAGAGGCTATCCCTATTATCAGCAATCTGTTCTCCTAGTCCTGCCTACACGCAAGGTTTCCCCGTGCAGCTCTCGCTACAATGTTACCTGCCTCCTTCCCTTCGGCACGCAAAGTCATTGGACATGAAATGGGGTCAGAAATCTCACAGCACATATATACAGACGACACTGCTCCTAGCCTCCACCCTTCCATAACTAGGGGAGGTCTGGGAGCTCTCCTGTTGCCGGCAGCAGCATTCTTGCCCATTTTTGCAGTCAAGAGCCCCTGCTCCTCACCGATTCCACCACAATATTCCCCTATGACACTCAATTCATGAGCAGTGGAGCTCGACGAGACTGCAGGACAGCAAAGCGACAACTCACTTGAACCAAATTTGTATGTGGAACTGCAGCTGCTTAAGCTGCACATCTCCATGGAATCCCATGTCTAACAAGGACAGAAAGAACAAAAAAATCCTTCATCCATTTATTAGGCTACCAGAGCTCACGCTTGTAACCGTAAATACAAAATACTGCCTGCCTCACTGTAAGTTTTATTAAGCTACACCAGCCAACTCAGAAAGGGTGAAACATTTAATTTACGTTCTTCTGAAATAAGTCAAACATTTTCATATATACCTCGACCTTCACTTTTCAAATGAATACCTGAAAAAGAGCTGTATTTCAGCTAACTGCTGGAACAAGACGCCTGACTGTCAGTACTGAATACCCAATGCCTAAGGTTACCAGAACAAGCACAGAAATATGCAATTTCCTTAGCGTTCCATTTTCTATCGAGTCTTACAGATGACAGGCCACCTCTTGTAATGCTAGCAAAGTTGACTCTTAATAAATCTCAAGCTTGTTTCAGGTCTTAAGACATATACACAAGTTAGTTTTACATACTGCCAAACAAACTAAACTCAAGGTATTTCAACACACTGCTCTCTTTGCGGATACGTCGTTTCTGACATAATTAAAAAAGCTATCAAAAGTATTTATAGCAACTACACGTCCAATACGTGTAGGACAATTTATTGTATCACCATTCATATAAAGCATTTCAATCCAAAATGGACAGAAAATTTTTTAAATATCTGCATAAGAACTAACAAACATTAGTAAAGATGTAACACAGACCACAGTTCTTTGCTGTTTTCAAGCGTTAAGTTCCAGTAAATACCCTTTTTTAAATAAAATGGACAATACCGGCAGAGATGCATACCTCTATTGTCTTTATTTATAAAGAAGTGACAACACTAGAAAACACATTGATAACCAGTGCTTTGAAGAGTGAAGGTAGGATCTAAAAAAGTCCGATTAAACTAAACAACCTTAGGTCTTTACCAAGTTGCATATCTACTAGGGATGCTGGAATGCAAGAATTTGTACCTGTGATATTCCATAGTGGAACAGCCACATAATATCAAATATAATCTCCAATTTCAAATCCAGTACATAAAAAAGCCATCACTAAGTATTAGAAGACCACTGCAAGTTTTATTGCTTGTTGAGTTAAATCATAATCTTCAAATAAACCAAAACTCGATCCCTACAATATCTTCATCTTCCTGTTCACTCACTAACACTGGAAGCAATTAGTTATTATATGATGCAACAACAGAGGCATTTAAAAAAAACCCAAACAAAATCTATTTAAGTACACGGCCATCCCTGCCCGCCCTGCCCACCCTCCCCCTGAAACCCACTATAACCACTTAGTGCCAGAAGAGGAGCAAAACTCCATCGACAAACCAGAAATCTGACTACAGTAAGGAGGAAACATAAAGGGAGATACAGCTTCCTTAAGCACTGAATATCTGACGTCGTCCAAAATAAAGCGTTATCATCCTCATCGTTTAAAAAGGGATGTGGCTTTATATGTGGTGTATCTAATCCTTGCACATGCCGAGTAGTTCTCAAGTCCAGAGTTCCGCTGTGCAGCGGTTGATCTTGAATTCAACAATGCTACAAAACTACAGTAATATTCAATGCGCTTTTCACTGAGAAAAGGAAAAAAACCAAACGCGTGTCGATGTTGTTCGTGCCAGTTCAGCGTCTCTGCAGCCATTCCATTTGTCTCTCGCAGTTCGGAAGTTCTACCAGCATCAGTCTTCAGAATCATCCTCGGAAGCTATTGGAACAACACAGTTTGATCAGAAGCTCTGAGAAAGGTCTGAGAAATTAGAGCACTTTAAGATGAGTAGTGCAAATAAAGGTAATTCACCAGGTTGTAATACCCACCCAAACCTTGTGCAATTACATAGCTTAATTTTTAAATGCATCTCACGTCTGAGAAATACAGCATTTTCAAATCAAAACTCAACATTACAAGATACTGCATCCTCCTGTTCTTCTTCCTCAAAATAAAAGGAAGAAAACTTAATTATGCCAGAGATTCAACTTTTATTAGTGTTTACGGCGGCTGTTTTCAACAGGAGTCAGAGGAGAACATATTCAATCCATGTCAGCAGCACCCGACACAGGGAATGCAATGACTCGTGAAGTTAACAATTTGGACGCTAAAATATCTAGAAAGGTCCAGGAGTCTAAACAAGCTCTTAAGTATGTGTTGCTTAATGCAATTAAGTCAGGACTACTCGAAGCAGCTCCTCTCCACCTCCATTCTTTCAGCGTATCCAAAACAAAGCCTACATGCACAGAGGGTTTTCTTACAAGGTGAATTAACAGACAAATACACCCTTGTTAACTATGCTAAAAAAGTTAGTACACACACCTAGAGTAGGTTTGTAAACTGTTAGCTTGTCCCTAATCTGTCTTCTTAAGCAAACTCTGCAGTCATAAAGAATATACAATGGAGTAACCTCTGAACACAGAGAGAAGCACGGTCTGTCTCCTCACTTCTCTAGTTCTTAGAAGAGAAACGTAACTAAAGCAGAATGAACAATAAATATAAAACTCGGTATTCCTCACCTGCAAGTGAGATAAAGCCTACGCCAAATACAGATTAAATTACTGTGTAAAATGGAAAGCGTAAGGGCTTCTACTCTAATAAGGAACATAACTAAGGAATAAATTCTGAACTCAAGTCTACCTTTGTCTGCTCCAAATGCAGAAAACGTCTGCTCCTTGAACTAAAATTTCCACACACATACAACGTCCCTTAACATACTCCAAATACATCCTGTGCACCGAAAATTAACATACAAACTTTGAACGCTGACATTCTTCGCATGGACACTACGGGGGGAGGAAAGAAGAAAAAAAAAAGGGGTAAATCAATACCCTTCTACTGCCCAGAAATAATACATAGATTCAGGATGTATTTACCAGAAGTCAGCATATAGTTTGTAATGTAAGCATGCTGGAGAAGCTATCGGGGAAAAGTAAGTTAGTCCCTTGCCAAAACTGGCAATTGTTAACTTCTGTTCCTGAAGTTGGTAAGTCCAATCAAGGAAAACACACAATCGACAAGCGTGTGTGGACAGAAAAACGGAAAGAGGAGAGAAAAAAAAAAAAGGGGAGGGGGAGAAGAAAAAATAGCAAGAGAAGTATGGCAATTTAAGTGCAATGAAATTCAATTTTATGTTTCTTTTCTAGTAGGGCTCACGTACAAGGATACAACCTGAACACCGCTACCAATTCCACAACAAAATCTGGAATTACAATAACCGAACAGTAACCAGTGAGGAGTCATGTTATCACTTGCGGCTAATGCTTCTGTGGTCTGAACAACTCTACGCTGTTGGGGAATTAATCACGGAGAATTAAAACTAGTTTCCCCCCAGCCCCGGAATAATTCTACCGATAAGGGAAAAAGCACTGCTTTTCGGTAATTTAAGTTCAGTATTATGAATCTTGGCAAGGAGGATTGTAGTCATTTAACCTTGAGTTAATCTATTGGGAAGGAAGAGGAAGAGGGGAAGCACCTACTTTCAATATCTTCCATATGTGCCTGAAGAGTTCTTGCAAGGTTAATAAACTAGAAACAAGGCAGAGAGAAAGTAGTTTAAAAGTTGCAAAGTTATCTGCAGAAATTTGCAACAAGTTAGCAAACTTTTCGTCACTTTTTCTTCACTTCTTACATCCCAAAGCTTCATCTCAGATATTGGTTATCCTAACCCATTTGCCCAACTTACAAAAATCAACGTAAGATTTAATATAAATCTTATTTATATAAATATATATATATATAAAAATATAAATAAAGTAAGACTTCAAATTGCTATTGCACATTTTTTTCAGCTTCCGCTCTATGTCAAATATTTCCGGTAGCAGCGGCATCATCTTCACGTTCTACAGTCTGTAAAATACATCAATTAGGAAAGCAGCACACGAGTGCTGGTTTTACAAAAAACGTTCCTAGAAATTTTAATGCGGAAAAACAGTCTGTAAGGACTGCACTAGTTGGATCCACTTCATCTGTTTCACTATTAATATGGAAAACGGAGCCCTCTGACCAGATGAAGTTAAGAGAAAATGCAGGAATACACTTAAGATTAACTGTCAATAAAAAGTTTAAGAGCAGGATGACTATTAGGCAATGGTGGCAGTTTAATATGAGAAGTACACGGTATAAAAACGCCAAGCCAACGCCCCTAGGAATACAAGTTCCTCAGAACTCTGAAAAGTCTCAGCCAAGCACTCTTCTGTCAGTGACAACCTACATCACCGCTTCGGTGACGGTCCAGACGTTGAGATGGAGCAAATGAACCGAAACGAGAATGTAATGCTATGGTTTCCTTAGCTCTGATGTATGCTTAGTATCAAACACGCATCCCTGTTCTCATGGGTTTTAAATGCGGTGTCGCACCACCGCGTCATGCCGCCTTTGATGAAAAACCAGTAAAAAGATCTTATTTCTGCAGTACGTTCAAGCTAAAAACCCGTACTAGATGCTGGCTACTATCCGGTTGCATCTTTTATGTCTCTACACTGGACATTTCGTCCGTGGCTCGCGGAATACAAGCTCTACATTAAGAGGCGTAGAGAAAAGAAGACCGTTGCTGTAATACAGTAAGACTGATTACAGCACGGTCCTGTCTCTATTCTAAAGGCCTAGTACCTGCTAGCAGACATCCCAATAAGCATCGGACAAGCTCAATATTGTCTATTCTTTGTCAATTTAGGAGCTCAGTTGATGAAGAGCACCGATTCGTTACCTAGCATCAAATAAACGTTTAGAATACAGGATTTCTGGATGAGTCGCTATGCAGAAATAACCGCACGATGATCTCTTACCGCTAAAATGTGTACTTGCTGCATTTCTAAGCCAAGCCATTCAAGTGACAAGAATCCAGCCAAATGCAATTAAAAAGAGATTTAACTAGTGCCGGAAAATCATACCGTAGCTTGTCAGTTTCAGAATGTAATATTCGAGCACGTATCTAGGCACAATCCAGCAGATAAGCACCGCAAGGTCTAGATCTCTGCAATGTTGATTGGCATTATGGGAAAAATTAATCAAGTAAGGTAGTCTTCGCAGCCGTGTGTTTTGCACAGAGGCAGGTTAACCTTCCAGTTTTACATAAATTTACAATAATGATTGACAACATACGTGCAAAGCGACGAATTACCGATAAACTTGACAAAAATTATTTTGCAATGCAGAAACTGAAATAAAGTAGTACCTTCAGTTTCAAATGGAACACGGTGTTACCGCATTGACAAACTCAGACCATCGAGACCTAAATTTGTGAAACGAGCACGCTTCTTGGGTACCTAGATCCCGCATCTGTCATAAAAATCACTGTATACTTACTCTGACACGTGCGCTGGCCTCACTCGCGGTTCCTAGCATATCAGAAAAGCGCTGCTCACATAAGTGTAACAACACTACAAGGTAGAGACCAGAGCTGATAAATTCGTAGTCTGCCTTAAAAGAGAGCAAAAGCAGCAATCAGAACATCAGTGATACATCTGCACGTAATATTCAAGAAGCAGAAAAATAATGAAATTTTAATGGAAAATTATATATATTGGGCCTCTAGGGGTTTCAAGAGAATTAGGAAAACACAATACTAAAAATTCAATACTGAGAAGTTACATATACTCCTGGTTCTTCCCACCCACCCCAGATCTAACATTTTTTCCTTGAAGAGAAATACAAAGAATTCTACAAACCAAACCTCAGTCAGCACGATTTGTTCACGTGAAGGAATCTGACAATCAGAGTATTATGCCACTGGGAAAAATAAAATCGAGAAACGTGGCCGGTTTCTTTTCTTTAGCCCAGAAAGCCAAAATAAAGTGAAATACATTCTAAGAAATTTACGATGTTATAAACGCTTTGAGACATCATTTTCCCTGCTAAGAAAACCTTTTAAAATGCTACTGCTGAACTGATCATTTAGAGTCAATTCTTTAGGAAACGGTTTCACAGCTCTTATTTCTATGAAAGTACAGCGACAGAAACCAACCGTCAGTGCTGCTAAAACATACGATGGTACTCTCGAGAAAGACTTCTCAGAGCTTGGCCCGAACGAAAAGAACTAGTGTACTAGGGTAAGAATTTACTTTACATAATAAAAAAATTAGGGGTTGATGTTTGACCCCAAAATTTTGTATTTTCTTCCAACTTCTGAGGCAGGAAAACTTCCTTGTCTTTCTATATTCACAGACTACAACCCAGAGAATAACGAGAACACTCTATTTAATGAAGTTCATTAAAATAAGGTCAGCTAATTTATTAATTTTTAGATGTTACACAGTCCAGTAGCTCTAAGATAACGTATTTCTTATAATGAGAGTAATACTAATAGGCCTTTAATTATTTTTTTATTTAGGAAAGGACATGAAGGAGAAGCAGGAAGCTGCAGAAAAGAGATTATTTTCTACTACTCTCATGAGACAGAAGTAGTTTTTAACGGTATGCTTTAAGCAACTGCTTAAGTGTTAAAAAATAGCTAAAGGCAAATACAATTCATAACTTTCACGTGAAATTCAGTATAATTGTACGGGTATTCCCCCTTACACCTATGCGTCACAGACGGTGGACTGCAAGGCTAGATGACAGATCCACAACTAAGAAAAGGGTAACAGATTTAAGACGCTTGCTGAAAGCTCAGCAACAGGAAGCGCAGCAGGAAGATAAGATTTGAATACCGAGGAGAAAATTCTGTTCCACGTTGACGTGACATTATGCACGTGACAGTCCTTCTGAAAAGGAGATGCATTTTCCTTCTCTAAACAGCAGCATCCTCTCGGCGCTAAACCAACACTTAGCAAATTAGGCAAAATATACTAACTTGTTCATTTGCGTGGGCCCTATAGAGTTCATGAATGTCAAAGTCTTCCAGATTCAGATGCAACTTCTCCTTGCACAGTTCACAAGTCGTTACTGCTTCCAAAGAAGAACCTGGTTGGAAAGGGCAAGGCGAAAGTCAGCGTCAAATTGCAACGATCTATAAATCAGGACAAAATTATAGAAGCTTTACAAACTGTAACTAATTCTTGCCTTTATTGTGCAGAGCGAGGTTAGAAGAAAAAGAAACCACTAAAATTAACGTACTATCAGCTACTGTCAGAATTTGAATGCTATGGAATGTTTATTCTCTATCCAGCTCCACCTATTTTTGTCTCATGTTCGTTTGGGGTACAATATGCCTGTTACTGAAAGTCTGCAAAAAAATCGCTGCTTGGGCACAGTGTAATCCAAATATACACAAAAGTAGCATTAAATATAGTGGAATAGCTCAAAGTTATTACCAGAGTAACAGTTTGTCTTAAAGGACAAGGTTTAAAACAAGCTGCTCCATAAGTATCAAGATGAATGCAGAAAGCTTACAGCAGATTTACAGTTAAGTACTTTGAATTCATTTCTCTTACAGGCTGAGGCTTCTAGTACACCCCCACTCTGACAGGGGTCTCCGATACTGAGTAATAGTAAGGAAATGCTAGCACCTTCCTTTGGGAAAAAGTATTCCATGATCTTCGTGAGTTTTACCGAGCTGCCTGTTTTAAGTCTTAACCGTACTAAGGAGAACTTAATAGTTATTAAACGGTCAATCAGTTCATTACAAAAATATTCGTACAGTGTGTGATTTCTGAAGTGTTTCTTAGACAAAACATTTACATGCAGTTGTAACGGTTTGACTCCCCCTCCTTATTTATACCCCCAGTTACGTAAAAATCGTACGGAACACTGGGAACGTGACCGCTTCCCCGGTTACAAGCCGGTTACGAGAAAAAGGCCTGGGTCAAACCATTACAGCAGTTCGAAGTAACTTTTTGAGCAAGTACTTTTAACTGCTTTGAACATCAAAGAATGAGGACAAGAGGACGATTTATCATCCCTAAAGAAAAAAACTAAGGTATTTAAGTAGAGTTACAACCGAAAAACCATTTCTGGATTTTCAAATTCAGATCGCTCTGCTACGGTCAGGCTGGCTACAAGCGTCTTAAGTACTAGAACCACAAGCACAAGGAAGGTTAGGGAACAAACTCACCCAAAGTGATACGAGTACCTCTAAAGCTACACTTCTGCAATGCTGATTTTGTCTAATATCTTAGTAGACAGACCCAAAAATGTAGTTCCCTGAACGACAAATACAGTTCTTGGAACTATCCACACGAGAAGGTGCGCAGACACACAATAAGCTTGAAAGTGCCACGTTGTGGTTTGTCCCCAGCTGCTCGTTTATCAAATAAATACCTTCTTATTAGTAAGAGCAACCCTCCTGATAAGCCTTCCAATGTAACTGCAGTCTACCTTGGTCTAGAGTCTGCTTTACCTGAATTAATCTTGGACTGCAGCCATTTCTTCATGCATTCCTGGTGAACATACTGCAGACTTCCAGTGCATTTGCACGGCTCTATTAAAAGGTTATCAGAATTTGCAGAGGACATCTGACAGATTCTGCACAAGTCGCCCTCTTCATCTTCAGATTCTTCTAAAAGCAGGCTGAACAGGAAGGAATATCAGCGAACGCTGTGGCACGTTTCACGTAAGACTTTTTACGACAATTCAATTCATGAAACTAATCAAACCTAAGAGGATTACAACAAGTTTCTCTAAAGACAGAAGCGAGAACAAAGGTGACAAAGGACTAAGCTGCCGCCTTCTCTAAAGGAAAGTTTCCTTTTAATAACATGGTCACATGTTATTAAATGTGACAGAAAATCCTTTTATGTCAAGTCAGGTACATTTTATTATCTCAGAAAAAGCATACTAATTTACCTTTCTTTTATTTTCTGGAGTCTTTCTGGATCTCTTGAAGGTGGTATTCTAGACTTGCCACTTTCTTGTTCGTCAGAGCGATTCCAGCCAGATGGAATAATATCTACAGTTATCATAAGATTGTCAGACAGACTGCTTCCTAATGCTGGAGGCACTGCAAAGCGAAAGAGAGAACCAGGCAGAATTCCAGAACTTCTACCGTGGCCTGAATCTGGTGGGGAGGCAGTAGCTGTAGGAATACCAGATATTGCAGGTGTCGGAGGTCTGCTGTTAGAAGCCCGAGGAGGACTATCTGATGCTTCAGGAGAGGTCTCTTCACCTAACTCTCTTCTCCTGAAGACATGTTGTGATCTAGCCGTTGTATCAGAGGTAGAGATCCTTGCAGATTCATCTCTTCCTTCTCTTCTTCTTCTGGAAAACAGAGGTGTACATCTGTTCCTCAAAGATGACGATAACCAGGATCCCGTGCTCCTACTACCTTCAGAGTCCGGTCTGTAGCTTTCCCCATCCGAATCAGAGCTATGGTTTTGCGAAACTCCCGATAAACCCCATCTTCGTCTAAGAAAACTAAATCCCTGAGAAGCCTCAGACGTCTGAAGTCCTGGAACTTCTGGAGTTGCGGCTCCATTACTTCTCAAAAGAGTAGAAGTTTGACCTCTGGGGACCTCTGCCGACTCTTCAGAGCCTAATGATCTCGTGTGCAATGAGTCTTGGCTAGATCTTCGAGAGAAAAATGTAGACGACATACTAGAGGCTAAACGAGACAGCAGCTGTCTGGTCGTGCGCCTCCCTTCACTGTCAGCTGCAGGCTCATTCAACAATCTCTGAGAAGGTAAAACCCTTTCAGAACTACTTGAGGAAGAGGTTTCATCTCTACTGGCAGCGAGAGA
The DNA here is from genome assembly GCA_013399015.1 of Galbula dea. NCBI lineage: Eukaryota > Metazoa > Chordata > Aves > Piciformes > Galbulidae > Galbula > Galbula dea. Next base: position 12,453 of record VWZX01004997.1, read on the forward strand.
AAATGCTGGCTGCATTCTCCTCTGGGGAGATTCTAATTCATTTCTCCTTTGTCTTGAAGAATAGGCGGATCTCGAAGAGCTCACGTTAGAGTCGCTGTTGAAAAATGTTGGCTGATGATCAGAAGGCAACTGGCAGTTCACGGATGCATTCAGCCTCAAAGTGCTTAACGAGTTCTCTTTTGGTCTTGCTCCTTCTGCGTAAGAAGAGGCAGGCCTGTCTTGAAGATCTGTTGCAGAAAAGCAGAGGAAAACAGCATTACATGATCTGTTCTGTTACACTGCAGACGCATAACTCCGAAGCGTAAACGTGTAAGTTCAGGATTTTGCAGTCCATACTCAAAACCGTTTCAAATTTGGTGGGTAAGATTCCACAGCAATATTAAGTTTATTTACTAGAATTCTAACGTTAAACTGAAACCTAGACTGGCTTCAGTCCGGTAAACCCCTTTGGAATCTAACGCTCCCAAAATATTCAGATTTTCAAGGTATTACTTGCTTTCTTATATGTGACTATTACTATTCCAATCATCTGTCAAAAGTTACGTGAGAACAGCACCTGGATTAAAGCCAGCAAACTTTATACAATGCTATTTAAAACTTAAAGGTCCATTCTGCCTGTAGACTCAGAAAGATGGCATAACCAAAATTTCGTCAACATAGCAGATACCAGAGTACCCAAAACAAATACATAAACACAAGCGTATTACTCATCTACTAGAACAAACTACCTTTATTCTTCTCATGAGAACATCAAGAGCTGCAGTTACAAACACTACTACAAAATTATTGACTTCGGATAACAGAAATTAAATAGTATGTAAATTAGATGTGTATCTTACTATAATAAAGTTTTGAACCAAGAATTTAAAGAAAAAACCCCGTATCGTAGAAATACTGCGATTCCACTGTTCCAGCCCAAAAGGATTACCTAGCTATTACTTCTCTCAAAGACACGCAGCTACTAAGTCAGTTCACATGTTCACCTATTCAACTGGCTTAAACACATTCAGACTTAACCATTCTGGAATCTGAGCGACCCAATCTAGTTCGAGATGTCCCCGCTCACTGGAGGAGGGTTGGACTACACGATCTTTAAAGATCCCTTTCAACCCAAACGATTTTGTGATTCTCGCAAGCGTATTTTCTGTAAATACAGCTTAAGGACCTCAACACACCGAGAAGAATTCTACCGTAGCTAAACTGTAGTTAACATCGCAGAAAGCAGTTGAAGAAGGTAACATCAGCTAGTATGCTTCCTCTAATGGCTAGATTTGGAGGACACGGTGGGGAAGAGGCGGAAGGATGAAGCCTGCTAACCTCCTAAAGAAGGAAGCTTATTCAACATTTTAACTACTTAACAAGCACAGATAGCTTCTGGCTCCCATATTAGTCTCTTTGTATCCTGAAGTGGAAACCTTTTATGTCTCTAGTTTTAGTGGGGGTTTTTGTGTTTTCTTTCTTTGTGTGGGTTTTTGTTTGTTTGTTTGTTTGGTTTTTTAAGGGGTTCCATATTGTAAAAACCATCTATCGCTGAAGCTAAGTTTTATGTGTCTGGCAGATTCTAATTAAATCAACACCCACACAGATGCCAAGCATCTGCCATACGGTTTCAATTATGTATCAGGGAATGCAGCAGTTGGGAGTCGTATCGCTGCTAGAACCGCAGCAGATGGTACAAAGCAAGGTTGTCCGCCCATCCGTCTCTCCCATTAGGCTCTATCAAGTAAACTCCAACTGCCCACTTATTATAGAAGGGTACAGTAGGATGACATCAAAATATACTCTTTTTGTAAGGCGAGACCTAAAGATGAAATCTGGAATTATTTTTTAGCTTTTCTGCTCATCTTCTACAGTTGTAAAAATGGTTACTATTTTTCTTTTTTTTTTTTAAACTTCCACATTATAAAATACCGCTAACAGATCTGCAAAAGGCGGCAGATCAAGACTCACCACAGGCTTCTCCCTAGACAGCTCTAAAAGGCCAAAATGCTCTGAATGGCAAGTGAAAGTAACGGTGCACAGGTCTGTTAATAGTCCTAGCAGCTACCATGTAAAACAACAACAACAAAAAAATCTCTGACCTCATGTAAAGTATGGGGTTTTATTCATTTTTTCTTTTCAGTGGCCTAGGAGTTTTCCCTTATAATCACCCAAGAACACCAACGGAAAGAAGTAATACAACACGGGCACCTTCATGAAAACCCTTTCCTCAGCCAAATTAACATTACTTCTTTCCCCATATCTAAATAGAAAGAGATCTTAAGATGATCAAGAAGAGGCTTACTGACTATTCATAGTTACAGCAGGAAACACTGGTATCATTTTTTTTTATGACCGAATGCATCTAAAAGCTAGACCATTCGTACATCCTTTGACGGTTTAGCCAATGCATGAAAAGCAGCCAACCAACTTTATTTAAAGGATATTTTAAAACTAAATAAAACTTTTGGCTTTGTGTTTTGAAGAAAAAAACATTAAAAGAACACACAAAGAAAGTAACAGGCTTGCAAACCTATAGGTTTCCAATACATACATGTTGAAGATGAAAAGTCACGGTTTCTGTAGCTGTGATCCACCAGGTTATTAACAGACAGATTTGTTGTTCTTTCTAACTCTCTTCGCTCTCTCACCAGCTCAGTTCCGAGGGAGCCTAGCATCGCTGATGAAGATCTAGGAATCCTACTGTACCTCCAAGAGGAATCTAGAAAGAAAGAGTAAATAAACAGTTTTTAAAATCATTAAAAAAATATATTAAAGCCGGTACTTAGATATGCATTCTGGTTATACCGTATCAAAGGCAAGCCGAACACTACGACCGAGCCGATCGAGTGGCCAGTTGCCAATATAAAGCCAAGAGTAAGCAGCACTCTGCCGATGCTGCCTCTTACCTTGCAGAGTTGTGAAAGCCAAACCAGAAAATAATAAACAGTAATAATTTTGAGAAGAGTCAGACCCGCTAACGCTCACACAGGACAGGACGAGGAAGAGAAATGGCACCTTGCTTTGTAATGGTAGCTAGTTCTTAACTAAGCTTCACAAAATGGCAGAACAGCAGCTTGAGACTTAGTAAATGCTGCCATTCTAATGAAGCTTCTTAAATGCTTCTCAAAATCATTTTCCAGAAAGACAGCTGAAGAGTAAATGCAGCTTAGACACAATTTTAAGAAGAATGACTAACACTGCTCTCGCTCATATTGCAGAGCAAAACGCTTCAGTTTATAAAGGGACCTTGTACATACTTCAGCTGTGAACAAAACTCTCGTTAGGAAAAACGGATTCTTCAGTGGCTCTGAAAAATACACCTCTATTTTGTTTTACTGCTAAATTATAAATTCATATGTAAGCATTGTGCCGGTTTCTGCTCGGATAGAGTTAGTTTTGATCATATAGCTGGTATGAGGCTGGAAAGATCGTGGATGACACCGCGATGTTTCAGTTACTGCTAAGCAGCGCTTACGCAGAGTCGAGTCTTTTCTACCTCTCACACCACCCCGCCAGCAAGCGGGCTGGGGGTACATGAGAAGCTCAGAGAGTACACGGCTGGGACAGCTGATCCCAACTGACCCAAGGGATATTCCAGACCATATGATGACAGGCTTGGCATATAAACCTGGGGATAGAAGGAAGGGGGTGATGCTCAGAGCGATGGCATTTGTCTTCCCAAGTAACCGTTACGTGCGATGAACCCCTGTTTTCCTGGAAATAGCCAAACGCCTGCCTATCGATGGGAAGCGGTACATCAAATCCTCGTTTTGCTTTGCCTGCACACGTGGCTTCCGTTTTCTCTATTAAACTGCCTTTCTCTCAAACCAGGACTTTTCTCGCTTTTACCGCTCCGCTTCTCTTCCCCCATCCCACCAGGGCAGAGCGAGCGAGCGACCGCGTGGCGTTCAGCTGCCGGCTGCAGTTACGCCATGACACGGTGCGATGACCGTCCGATCCAGAAATGCAAGGACAGATAGTCCTACTTCAAATGTGAAATGCTAACAGTGGTCATTTTATTAACAAGGAATAAGAAAGTATCAACAATACTGGGTTCTCAGCAAGAACTTATTAACTGTGGAGAGTGTGGTGCAGGAATGGCTGATACAAAAGGGGCATAGTAGACTCAACTTGATAGAATTAGAAAGTAAGTAAGCCAAGGGTAGCTTTAAGGGCACTGTGTCCTCTTTAAGTTAGAAACTGCAAACAGAATAGAGAGCAAGGAACTTTAACAAGGAAGCTTATCTACAAGATAACCACAAGAATGTTGAAGTAATCGCATTGACGCTGAACATAACTAACCAATAAGGAGCTTGGCTTTTGCAATATGTATGAGCTTATTATTGAGAGTATTTAACCATGTGCTTGCAGCAAAATAAACGAGTCTTAAGATGACCAACTGGTGTCCGTGACTCCCTTCTCCGACAATTAACTTTTATTCGGATGACCGTGAGGTTCCATACGGGGATAGAAAAAGAACATACTCGCAAGGGTAATCCGAATGGACCTAATGGTCTGTTTCAAAACACTCAAAAAATACTTTCTATTTCAGACTCTGATTAGCACATTGCTTAACCTACACAGATGCAAGTACCACATACTTATTTACAGCTTTAATGAAATCTATCATTTTCATTAAAGAGCTCCCAGTGTAGAATGTTTCTTTTTGCCTGGCCCACAGAATCAGTTTAGGCCCTGCTAATGAAGACCTTTCTCCCCTGATCCATAATAACAGGGCTTTAACCAGCCACGCCACTGCGCTTCTTGGAACACACAGCTAAGTAAAGATTTCCTTTCTGCTGTCTGGCGCACGGAGCTTTACCAACACCATCTGACTCGTGAAATAACAGCAGCTGCACTCATTCTTTCCTTGAAATCTTAACCAATTAACACATATTTGAACCATGAAGTTCAGCTTCACTGCAAACGGAATAGGTACAGGCAATAATTCTGAACTGACACGAGTACAATTAGGTTTTCAAAAGACGATGTTAATAGCATTCTCAGTACCGTGGATACTGCTGTTAGCGTGAACATACTCTTCCGTTAAGGCGTAGGTTTTTAGTATTTAAGAATAAAAAAAGCCAAATATTTCAAAGCAAGCCTTTTAAAACTTTGTAAAACTTGATCTTACTAATCGGACAACTTTCACGTAACTCAGCTTTAGTAGTCAACCTCTCACCTGAAAAGGCAGTCAAGCCATTATTTCTCACAGAAGAGGTAGACGTACAAGATAGCTTAGGTCTCTTGGAATCGCTATCTCGCTGCTGGCTACGCAGTCTCGAATATGCTCCCTGAGTTCTCTCTGATTCACCGTAACACCCAGATGCAAAATGAGAGGAAGATGCAGACTGAAATAACATGGGGAAAAAAAAAATTACAGATAGTATTTCAGATGTACTTACACTGAAGTGTACATAATGCAAGACTCACAAAACCGGTAAAGAATAACTTTAGGATGCAAAGCCTTCTCCTTTAAAAATGCAGGACTTACACTTCGGCTCTTGATTGGTATTCCCAGGTTTACTCAAGACAATCCTACAAACAAAATCCAGTTGCTGTTACAATCAGCGTTATTTGTCCCTTATAGATAGATGTGGCTAACAGGGGAAAAAGATAGATTCCCGATTTGTGAGATGCTGAACGTGATCAACTACAGCTGTACAGATCTCCAAGGAAATTCAATTTTCCTCTGCAGAAATGGCCCAAACTGATGAGCTTCATTATATTACTTAATGGTTTAACTACTCCAGCCTATTTTTTACCAACTTAAAATGCACTTAGCTAAGGAGTCAGCTCTAGCTCCTAGAAAGCTGTTTAGACCGGACATATTTTGGTTACCTTAAGCTCAAGCGCAACCGTAACAGTTCAGATTAAAGAATGGGTACGAAACAATTTATGCAGTGTACAGTACTGAAATTTTTAGAAAGTAGTTTTAAAAAAAATAAAATTCAGATAGCCTATAAAGCTGCTAGTCCGGTTACTTGCAGCCAAGGCATTCATTTTCTATTTGAAAAGGTTGTTTTTTTTTTTTTACTACAAAAAGCTTGAGCTCAATCAGAAAGCTCAATTGAGCTTTTTGTCCTCCCAGAAAGCACCTACAACCAAGATCTTTGAAGGATCAACCAAATTAAGAATAGATGTTACGGCAGCGGTCTATTTTGTTATATTTCTTAGTGAGTTTACGTCGCTATTTTTTAACTCTTTACAACTGAGAAGTACCTAAGTACTTCTCTTATCTCATCATACCAGACAGATGGGGAGACAAAGAAACCAACATCATAAACCAAGCACAAAGCTACGTTGATTTCCCTCGTGAATCATCTGCTTAACATGTAACTTATCTTTTAATCATTTGCTGTTTGGGACGTGGAAATTTTAGCATCTTCCACAATGTTAAAAACCTGGATTAGAACTTAAGAGAACTGGGAAATACCATATCATTTTGAAAACTCTACAACGCTAACTGAACTAGATACGTAGGTAATTTAGAATCACAGACTCCGTTTGCATTTCAACCATACGTAGAGAGCCTACTGTGACTTTTCCTGAAAGCCAGCATTTCCGCTCTGTAGTTTCTCTCTCGCCCCCGTTTATCTCAGCGTCTTCACCTCTAAGTCACAGGAAGAAAACCAGCATCTCTTTAAGGTTAGCACCCTGAAGTACTCAAACATCAGTTTCAAAGCAAGCAGAATTTTCACTATCTTTCTGTCAAACAACTTTAGTTTTCTGCTCTATCCATCTTAATACTTCTAATGCAATCGAAAGCGTTTTATTGTCACTCTACAACGTGTAGGTATTTCAAAGAGGCAAACTACTTCATTTTTGCAGTCACGAAGGCACATTCCGGAGCCTAGTTAAGACAAGAGGTTAAGTCCTGAGCCTGGGATCTTTTGTCAGGTGAGAGTTCAGCTTCCATTTTCTTCTAGCGTATGCTGTAAGCAGCATTTAAGCATATGCTCTAAGCACAGACTATGAACTGCTCCTCCACAACTAAGTTTTCTAAAGTGGGTTTCTCTGTGTTAACTCACAAAGCTGGTGGTTTTGTTTTGGGGTTTTCTTTTGTTTGTTTAGTTTGGTTCGGTATTGGTTTGCTTTTAAGTATTATATATTAACAATTCTCACCAATCTGCTTCTGCTTCCCAAAAATCTTCCAGGATGCGGATGATCAAGTGTCCCTGAGTAGCGAGTTGGAGAAGACGTCGTAAGCTTCCAAGGAGTTTCTCGAGCGTCTCTTTCTCCAATTCCCCGGGCTCCACTGGAATTACTCAATACACTAGATTCCTGAAGAACAACATGCTATCATAGGCATCTTGTAACTCAAAATGAACTCAGTATCTACCTGAATACTGAATATACAGGGAAGCGGAGGTCCTAAGAAATCTGGAAACCTTTCATGGGAAACCTCACTGGATACCCAAGAAGAAATGAAGCAGGGCTGAGAGAGAACCATAGGCAAAAGGAAAGATTCCGCCCCCCCCCC